>PVIW01005288.1:0-110197 GCA_004026585.1 Noctilio leporinus | reverse complement strand
CCTTTATACTAGGTTCTTGTCTAAGCTGCTCCCCTTCTTTGCCTCTACCTCCCCCCTCCCCCCAACCCCGTTCCCCCTGACCACTGAAGGCCTATTCCTTGTATTCATATACTTGGTTCTGTTTTGCTTGTTGTTAGTTTTGCTCATTATTGTCCCATAATGGGTGAGATCATATGATATTTGTCCTTCACTGACTGGCTTATTTCACTAAGCATAAGTGCATACTATGGAAAACAGTATGGGGTTTCCTTAAAAAACTAAAAATGGAACTGCCTTTTGATCCAGCAATTCCACTACTTGGACTATTTCTTACTTTTATGAAGTAATTTTAGCTACGAAGAGACCTATGTATCATTCCTTTTTAAAATATGCAACACTTCACGATTTGCATGTTATCCTTGCACAGGGGCCATGCTAATCTGCTCTGTATCTTTCCAATTTTAATATATGTGCTGTTGAAGCAAGCATTATACATTATTTTCCTTTTTTTGTATATTTTACTGATTATGCTGTTACAGTTGTCCCAAATTATTTTCCCTCCACCCAGGCCCATTTCCGCCCAGTCCCATCCCCCTTAATTTATGTCCATGGGTTACACATATAAGTTTTCTGACTGCACCCTTTCCTCTATTATTCTTATCTTCCCACTATCAATCTTGTACCCACCATGTTACCTAATCCCTGCACCATTTCCTCCTTTTGCCCTCTTCCCTCTCCCAGTTGATAACCCTCCAAATGATCCCCAGGCCTATGTTTCCAGTCCTGTTCTCATTGTTTGCTTGGTTTGTTTTTATTTTCCTTTTTATTTTTTAGGTTCTGTTATTCATAGTTGTGAGTCTGTTGTCACTTTAATGTTGATAGTTTTGATCTTTTTCTTAAGTCCCTTGAACATGTAGAATAATAAGGGCTTGGTGGTGGATAAACTCCTTTGGCTTTATCTATTCTGGGAAGCCCTTTGTCTGCCCTTCCGTTTTGAATGATAACTTCACTGGATAGAGTAATCTTGGTTGTAGGTCCTTGCTTTTCATCACTTTGAATACTTCTTGCCAGTCCCTTCTTGTCTGCAAAGTTTTTTTTTGAGCAATCAGCTGACAGTCTTATAGGAACCCCTTTGTAGGTAACTCTTCTCTTGCTGCTTTTAAGATTTTCTATCTTTAATCGCTGACGTTTTAATTATGATAATGTTTTCACAGTCAGAAGAAGCAACATGGCTTTATCTTCTCCCCCAGCACTGAAACCTGTGAGACTCAAGATCTGGTCTTGCGCCAGGTGCCCCTCCTGTGATTTCTCTTTTCACCAGCTGACACGGCTGCTCTCCCCAGCCTGCGTCACCAGGCTGCACAGCTGCACCGCCAACCCACTTGCCTAACTGCTTCCTCTTTGTCCTTCCTACCTGCCTGGATGAGTATCTCTTCCTTCTGTCTTCCGTTTGTTGGACTTCTGCAGTTCGGCATTCTGGATCTGGATGTCTCTAGTTTTGAGGTAGATGTACCCACTTCTGGTTGTGGAGGGAGACGCATTATGCCTATCTATGCCTCCATCTTGGATCTATTTTCTTCAAAAACATTGTAAAGTTTAATCTCGCCCTCTCTTACTCCCTCCCTCTCTAAAAATAAACAAAACCAAGAAAGAAAGAAAGAAAAAGAAAGAAAGAAAAAGAAAGAAAGGAAGGAAGAAAAAGGCTGAAGGAAAGAAAGAAACAAACAAAGAAAAAAAAGCTGGCTTATGTGGCTCAGTGGATTTAGCGCTGGCCTGAGAACCAAAGTGTTGCCAGTTCATTTCCTAGTCAGAGCACATGCCTGGGTTGTGGGCCAAATCCCCAATTGGAGGTGTACAAGAAGCCACTGGTTGATTTCTCTCTCACACATTGATGTTTCTCTCCTTTCTCCCTTCCTTACCATCTCTCAAAAAATAAATAAAAACCTTTAAGAATATGTGAATGTCACAATTTCACAGGTATTTGGGACATAGTTCATTTTTCAAGATGCTACTATTATACTTCACAAACCTGGATGCTTTTCTACAAGTAGCCTTTTCTATTATTGTAGCAGCTACACTTTGTTGCAAACAACCATAGGCTAATAAAATTTGAATTCCAGAAAGAAGATAATTAGAATATCACCACTGTCAATCTTGTACCCACCATGTTACCTCACAGGTAAATTGGTAAAGTTTTCTTATCAAATAGCTAATAATAGCTTTATATGAAAGTACTGTACCAATAATAAGGTTGCATTTTTTAAAAACTCCAACTTGTTAAACCCAGAGCACTTTCACTTCATTTTATTTTCATTAGCTTTATTGTCAAATTACTTTTGAATTTAAAATTCTGACTATATGTACCCAACTACTGTCAAATAGTGTTTCATTTCTACTGGTATACATTTTTATATTTATAAAGCCAATCTAAATTTAGAAATCACATAGTATTTCCCTTAAAATACAACTGAATTGTGCTTTAAAAAATATTCTTAAAAATTTCATTATAATATTTGGCAATAATTTATAATAATCCTTAAGTGTATTGTTCTATTACTAAGCTTTATTGCTTGCAGGAGCTATCATCCTTTGACCCAGCAATTCCACTCTTAGGTATTTATCCAAGAGAAATGAAAAGCTAATGTGGATCAAAAACTAGAAACACCTTGGACAGTGTGGCTCAGCGGATTGGCACCGGCCTGTGAACCCAAAGGTCGCTGGTTCGATTCCCAGTCAGGGCATATAACCAGACTGCAAGGCTGGTCTCCAGCCAGGTCCCCAGCTGGAGGCAGGGGAAAGGCAAACATACATCGATGTTTCTCTCCCTTTCTTCCTCCCTCCCTGCCCTTCTCCCTGAAAATAATGAACAAAATTTTAAAAATAAAACAAAAACTAGAAACAATCAAATGGCCATCAATAATATGTGACTAGATAAGTTCTAACATATCCATATGTGGAATACTATGTAAAAGTGAACTAATGATACAATAATACGGATAAATTCCAAAAGCATTATGCTAAAAGAAGGCAGAATCATTGTCTGAGTCCACGTATATAAATCTCAACAACAGATAAAACTTATATATGGTTACAGAAATCAGAACTGTGGTTGTGGTTGAAGGAACGGAAGGAACGATTGCTAAGAAGCACTGGGGAACTTTGAGAGTAATGGAAGTGTTCCTACCTTGATTGGGGTAGTGGTTATAAGGCTACACACTTTTGTCAAAACTTAAATTGTATACTTAAAGGTCTATGTACTTCACTACATATACATTTTACCTCAATAAAAACAAACAAAACCAAACACCCATTAGCGACCTTTTTCACACAACCATTTCTCTCCACAAACTGAAAGACAATACTATAATCAACAACTGTTACCTCAGCCTTCAGGCGCACTGGATGGTCAAGCTCTGCCATGGTGTCAATAGCAAGGCCAACACACTCAGTCAAATCTAACAATTACCCTGTTACAAAACCATAAATCTATCAGCTTAAATCCTTGTAAGTGGATAAATTAATCACTCATTAAAAGTTTATATCCTTATCCCTAAAAATAGACTAACTCAAGCTATATGCACTAAAGGTATATCAAGTACCTTTAAAAAATTATCTTCTCGCGCCCTGGCTGGTGGCTCAGTGGATAGGCACCCGCCTGCAAACCCATAGGTCACTGGTTCGGTCCCCAGCCAGGGCACATAACCAGGTTGCAAGCCAGGCCTCCAGCCAGGTCCGTAGATAGAGACAGGCGAAAGGCAACCATACATTGAAGTCTATCTCTCTCTCTGCCTCTTTCCCATCCCCTCTCTTTGAAAATAATAAAATCTTAAAAAAAAAATTATCTTCTCAGTCTAATACTATAAGTAGTATGCCTTATTTCACCCAGTCGGATGTTGGAATTAGAAGGAACATATATCCACAGTTCATTACAATAATGTAACGATGTGAAAATGGTCCAAAATATAACTTAGGGTCTATGAACAAAAAACTGGTCATGTAAAGCAAGTATAGTAAAAAGTTAATGGTATCCCAACTCACTCTATGAGGCTAATACAGCCCTGATACCAAAATCAAAACTATAAGCCATTAACTATTATGAAAAGAAATGCAAAATTCCACAAAATGGTTTAAAAACAAAACAAATCCAGCAACATTATAAAAAATGATTATATACTACGGTAAAGTGAGATTTATCCCAGGGATATGTTTGCTTTAACATCCAAAAATCAATTAACTTAATAATATGCCATATCAGTAAAGGACAAAAACCATATGATCATCTGAATATACATAGAAAATCCTTTGTCAAAATCCAAATTCTTTGCATAACAAAAACATTCAATTAACTAGGACTTGCACAGTAACTGTCAACATGATAAAGGGCCTCTAAAAAAAACCCACAGCTAGCACCATACTTAATGGTGTAAGTTCAAATGCTTTCCCCTAAGATCAGAAACAAGGATTTCTATCTTTGACACTTCTGTTATAAACTGAAGCAGCAGCCCTGGTTGGTGTTGTTCAGGGCTGAGCACTGGCCTGCAACCAAAGGCTGCTGGTTTGATTCCAGGTCAGGGCACATACCTGGGTTGCACGCCTGGGTCCCCAGCTGGGGATGTGCAAGAGGCAACCAATGGATGTTTCTTTCTCTCATACATAAATGTTTCTCTCCCTGTTTCCCCCTCCCTTCCCCTCTGTCTGAAGAATAAATTCTTTAAAAAACATTGAAGTAGAAATATCAGCTAGGGGAAGCAAGCAAATAATAGTAAGAATAATACAAAGAAGCAGCAGCAGCATATAGAGTGGAAAAGAAAAAAGTAAAACTATCTCTATTTGCAAAAAGCATTATCTTATATAAAGAAAATCCTAAGGGTTCCACTACAATACCATTAGAAAGAATAAATAAGTTCAGTAAAGCTGCAAGATAAAAGACAAATATATAAAAATCAATTGTACATACACTTGTGATGAATAACCCAAAAATGTAATTAAGGTAATTACATTTACAAAACACCAAAGAGAATAAAACAATTTAAGAAAGTACAAAACTTATACTTGAAAAGCTAGGTAGCACTCCTGAAAGATTCAAGAAGACTTAAATGGGAAAAAAAAAAATCCCCAGAGCCACACAGTCAACAAAATTTCTACCAAAATCCTGTTTGGCTTCTTTGCCAAAATTGACAAGATTATCCGAAAATTCACCAAGAAAATCGTGGGATCCAAAATTGCCAAAACAAACTTGGAGAAAAAAAGAACAGGGTTGGAGAATTCACACGTCCCAAAAGCAAAACAATGTGAAATCTGAAGCTGAAATACCTAAAGATCCTTTCCAGCTCTAAAATTATACTCTATGGATAAAACTAATGAAAACAGCCCAAAAATGCTTTTACAGATTTTTGGTCTCTCCCAAATTTCTATCAGATTAAAAGAAAAGGAAAAAGACAGACAGACAGACAGACAGAAAGAAAGAAGAAAAAAGTCATTCTAGGAATTCCTGATAAAAATTGCAATGTACCAGAATAGGGATCAAAATCAGCTCTCTCCTCACTTTAATTTATGAACTAGGGTTTACACAGAACTGTTGGAGGCACAACAGATGTACAAAGGAAGCTTGGGTCCAATATTTATATTTCACTGCAGAGGGAAAGGCGGTTCAGTAGAAAGCTATGGAAAACAGTTGCCTACTCGGATTTCCAGGTGGATCTTTAAGAAATATCTTATTTCACCTACTTAATTATTCATATTTCTCATATTTAAAGATGTCTTCACTTGAAATGTTCCCTGTGATCAATGCATATCATGTTTTAATTATAAGATTTTTCCCCCTTAGGAGTACATTAAATAATCATAGATCTGATTAAGTAGGTATTTCCCTGGATTGCTCCTCTTGAAAATGCTTCTAACTCAGTCGATTTCTTAATGTTAGTCAAAAAGTCAAAAAAGAAAACACAGAAAAGCACTCGATTATGCTATAAAACATAAAAGGTCTTTAAACAAAAATGTTAATCAACAATCCACCTGAGGCTTGAATACGTCAAACTGATCAATATTCCCTAAAATTAAAAGTTGAACAACAACAACAAAAAAAAACCCCAAAAAATACCAGCCAGAAAAAAAAAAAGCACGTTCTATATTCCGGAGGCAGATAAAGTAATTTGGAAACTGAATCATGAACTTTCTTCTGTTAAATTTTGTGAAAATAACTCTTCTCAAACCACCCCATACTTTTGCAAAATTAGGTTTGAGTCCTAATAATACAGTCATTTCCTCCACCAGGACAAAGACGATTCTGTCCAATGAGTTGTAAGACTCAAAAAAAAAGCAGCGACAGGCTCTGTTGATTCGGGGATAAGAGCTGCACACTGAGGTGTTTACACCCGGAGGTTAAAAATGACAAGTCTGCGTGTCTTCAATCACCTACGTAATCCCCAGAAAGAGCTCCAACAAGTCTGAGCCTGCGTTTCCTCGACTGGAGCGTGTGGCTCAGCTGCCTTACCATCCTGGCTCGTTCGTACGACCAAAGCGACCTGCGTGACCCCGCAAGGCCGTGGAAGCGTCCACGGAGCGGCCCCCTGCCACGCGGCCACTCCGGCACCACTTCCGCGAGACAACCGCCCCGTTCAGAGACGTTCCCGCCTGGCTTACATCACTTCGCAGCGGGTGTTTCCAATCCCACGCACCTGAACGCAATGGAATGAGGCAGTTTCTTAAAGCCAGGCCCTACACGGCGTTCAGAATTCGCCCGAGTCCATCTTCATGCAAGCCTCAGCCGCTTCCCTCGGAGGAAAGTTAGGGCGGGTCTGCAAGCCCTCCAGGCCAACTTCAATGGCAACACAATTGAAAGCGAAGGCGCGCGATTCAGCCCCGCGACGGAGGAGGTCCCCGGAGAAAGTGAGCTGGAGGAGGTGAGAAGCGCCGCAGGGCCCCCACGGGCCAGCCCCCCGCACGGCCAGCGAGCAACTTTCCCAGCGCCCCGCGACTCCCGCCTTGCCCAGTCCTCGGGGGTGGCGGCCGCGGCCAGCGTCCCGGCGACGGCTCCCCACGCCGGAGCCGGTCCCCCCGCCCAGGAACAGATAAAACCCGAAGCCAGCGGGCGGGGGCTGGAACCCTCCTTCCCCAGGAGGATGGGGGAGGGGAGCGGAGCCGGCGACCCTCGGGTCACGGGTCCAGACCCGAGTGGGGGGCGGGGTGCTGCCGTCACGCGGCCTCGCTGCCCCCAAGGCTGGTGGGGGACCTGGACGGCCCCCCCTCCCCGAGGGCAGGCGGGAAACCGGGAGGCGGGAAGACCAGAGAGGATGGCCCGGCTCACGCGAGGCGAGGACCCTGCCTTGCCTTCAGAGGGCCCCGGGACCTCACAAAAGGCCCCCAGCCTCCTGAAGGGGCGGGCTGCGGAAGCGTCCCCACGGCCCACACACGCCCCCGCGGGCCTCTCCACCCCCACCCGCCGGCCGCGCTCGGCGGGCTCGGCGCCCCACAGCGGCGCGGGGGAGCCAGGGCCGGCAGCGCGGCGGCCGGGAGCTGACGCCCTCCCCGACGCCCGGCGCTCGGAGGGCGCAGGAACCCCAACACGCAGACAGAAATCAACAAAGCACCTGCCGCGCTCGGGAGAATACGTGCCACAGGCCCCGAGCCGTGGCTCCCCGACGCACCGCTGCCGGGGCAACAGGGCTGCGCAGACGGGTCTGGGGAAGGGGGCGGGGAAGGGCCCTGCGCCGGGGCTCTCCGGCCGGGGAGCCCAGCCTCCGCCCGGGAGCCCAGCCTCCGTCCGGTAGCGGCGAGGGCGAGACCCCCCACACCAGAGACTGACCTTGGAGTCTCCGTTGCACTGAGCCATCGGGGCCGGGGCCGCGGCGGCTAGAGTATGAGACGGGGCGGGAGAGGGTCGGCCGGCTGGATGCCACGGGCCGCGACTGAGAAAGGGGCCTGGATGAGGAGCAGGAGGGCGCGGAGAGAGGCTGGCTGCCCGAGAAGCGCCGAAGGCAGTAGCAACGGCAGATCTCGGGCCCCAGCGCCACGGGAGAGGAGACCAGCCGCGCACACGCTACCTCCGCCTCCCGCTTCCGCCCGCGCCGGCCACTGGGAGGAGCCAGAGCCCGTTTGGCCAGGCAGCTGAGTCGCAGGAAGCCCCGACTCGCAGCCACGGC
This sequence comes from Noctilio leporinus, assembly GCA_004026585.1. Classification (NCBI taxonomy): domain Eukaryota; kingdom Metazoa; phylum Chordata; class Mammalia; order Chiroptera; family Noctilionidae; genus Noctilio; species Noctilio leporinus. The sequence goes on along the minus strand of PVIW01005288.1, from coordinate 102,077 downwards.
GGGAAAGGCGGGGCTTTCAGCACTGGCCCCTCCCCCAGACCTGCCCCGCCGCAGGGGCTGGCTCTCGGGAGAAGCGACCTGCCCATAGGGGGCGGGGCCTGCGGCGTCTCCCCGCGTTCCACCACCGCCAAGCCCCGCCCAGTCTGGCCGGCCCCTGGGAGGAGGCGTCCTTGGCCCCCGGCTGTTACCCCCGCCACCTGCATCAGGTCCTAGGAGGAAGGGGCCGCCCTCAAGGCCACAGCGAAGGAGAACCTAAGCTCCTCCGAGAGGATGGCGCCGCGGAGTTGGAGCGCGAGCGAGTATGCGGTCTCAGCTCAGGTTTGGCAACCTGGAGGAGGCCGAAGCTGCTTTTGAGGAGTTGCGTGGGGACGTCTCAAGGGATGTCACAGTGAGACGTGATCACTTAGACCCCTCAAAGTTCCACAGAATCTCCAAAAGGAAGAGGCTTGGGAGCGGCAGTCAGCGGGAAGCTGGGCCGCGGGACTAGCCCCGAAGCTTAGTTTGCATGGCAGTGTTTTTATTTGGAGTGCTTGTGGGGGGCGGGGGGCTTGCAGACCTTCTGATTACAATTTGTCTCCCGTCAGGACGAGCTATTGCTTTGAATCTGGCATCTGAGGGATTAAAACTGAGGTTGGAGAATAAATCAAAACACTTGGAACGGCTTCCCGTTAGCCAAGCTTTTGAACATAGTTACAGAAAGCCGGATTTGCTGAGCTCATGCTGTGTCAGGCTCTAGCCCAGGCGTTCAGAACCCAAAGTGAGACAACCCTGACTTCCAAAAGCTAATTTTATTATATTCGAACCCATGAAATCAGTGAGGTAGAATTGATGCTCCTATCAACGTTTTAACTAGTGAAGAAATAGGCGCGGTGAAATCATGTGCCTCTCTGCTCTGGGTACAGGATAATGGGTACCTGACGTGGGAAAGTTTAATGGTACCATATTTACAGGAACGAATGGCCCAGGACTCTCGTGGGCCTCTGATGAAACGAAAGCGTTTCTGAAAAATGGATACTTGAGTCTCTTGGTAAATCTATGAACAATCCAGAGGACAGTTCGTTAACCGCTAGGAGAGCCTCAACTTGGATCCAACATTCACCCAGAATGGAATGAAATGGAATGTGCCAGCCAGCATTAAGAATTGGCTACATCCCATCTACATTAGGTAATGCCTGGTTTCAATATAGTCTAGTGGTCACTTACGTTTATGGCTAAGAATATCAGCATGTACCAAAACCCTTATATCTTATGTTCTCCTGTAACCTTTGTATTGACCCCCTCCCTCTTTCTTGAAACTGGATTTTCCTTAAAATACATCATAGAGATGTCTTTCCACCTCTAGGATTGCTCTTGGTCACCTTTTCTTGCACTTGGTTGTCTTCGGGATTTCCATTTCTAACCTTTTTCTCATCTTTCTCTCCACCTATGTTCCCTTGGGTCTTTTGTGACTGCTTTCTTCTGAGCTCCAGTTCCATATGATTCTACACACCCCCAGTTCGATGCTCAGTGTCATATTGGGCCCCAAACTCAACAAGTCCAACATAGAAGCTCCCAAATTTTTGTGCCTAATCTTACGGGCACTGTGATACTAGAGGAAATACTCAGTCTTTCACCCCTAAGCTACAGGTTTTTCATAGAGGCCTATATCAAATTGAGGAAGTTCCCTTCTAATTTTGCTGAGAATTTCTATCAGGAATGGATATTGTTGAGTGCTTTTTCCGTGTCTATTGAGACAAGCATATGGTAGGTTTTTATTTATTGTTTAAAAATATTTTTTATTTAATTATTTTTAGAAAGAGGGGAAGAGAGAGGCAGAGAGGGAGAGAGACATAAATGTATGGTTGTTTTTTCACTTGCCTCCAGCCACAGACCTGACTGGAGACCTGTTTTGCAACCTTATTATGTGCCCTGGCTGGGGAATCGAACCTATGACCTTTGGGTTCTATAGGCCGGCACCTTATCCACTGTGCTATCAGCCGGGGCGGTTTTTATTTTTTGATCTATTAATGTGGTAAGTTACATTTATCAATTTTGAAACATTAAACCAGCCCTGCATTCTTGGGTGAATAGGGAGGGTGGGGTATGGGGGTCATGCTGTTTTTGTTAAAAAACTACTCAACACTCAGCATGGTGTGAGCAGATGTGCTTGTAAATTGCCCATCATGAAATGGGCAAAGACCTTGAAAGAGACTTCAAAAAGTCATTGAAGCTGAACACAGCTTCTCACAACAATGCCAGCTTGTACACTGAGCCACACCAGCCAGGGTGAATTTTTTTTTAATTAAAAATGTTTTTTTAATTTTTTTTTTTGTGATAGCAAGCAGATTATATCTGCTGATTAAGCTAGGAACCCATCATTGTATGACTATATAAATAAACGGATGATTAAATGAATGAAGAGAAGCCCCTTATAGTAGAATGCCAACTAATAAAGGTCAGAGGAAAAATTGAATTAGAAGATCATCATTGCATAACCATCACAGAAATAATAAATTCAGACAAAAAACATAAATGGATAGTAAAAGGCATGGTTAAAAGTGGGATCAAGAACAGCTTTTATTTACATTATCTCAAAGACTCTCCCTACAAAATAATGGTTAATTATTCAAGGAAAAGGAGTAACTTTACAGTAGAGAAGCCTGATGATACCTCCTCATTCTAATGATCAAAGTGAACATCAGCAGTAGTGGAACAAATCAACATGTGTCATGTGATGTACAGTGAGCTGAGCCCAGCACAGTATGACTTCAGTGGTGCCATGCCTAAAATGTATAACCTGTTGTAAGTAAACTTCAGGCAAATGGAGGCACATCCCACAAAATAACAGGTTTGTAATTTGTTCCATTCATCTATTACCTTGTAACAAACACCCTAAAACTTAGTGTCTTAAAACAGCATTTTTTACTGACTGCAGCTCTTCTCTGCCCTAATGTAGATAGACTACAGCCAAGAGATGGGCTCCACTAGGCCTCAGCTAGAGTGGGTCAAAGGCTGGAAACAAGAATCGTCGGAGGCGTTCCCACTCTGGCACCTGAGCCGAGAGACGCAACACTGCTGAGGGCTGATAGCTCTGGCCCATCTGGCATCGCCATCTCCATGTGGTCTCTTCATCACCACAGCTTCAGGGTAACAGGATTTCCTAATATGTCAGTTCAGGACTCCAAGGGAGAGAAAGGAAAAGGCAGAAAGTGGAAGCATGCCACATAGAAGCCATATGGCCCTTTCTAACCTAACATTTGGAAATCACACTGGTTTATTTCTCTGCATTCTATATATTGAATGACTAACAGGCCTATCTAGATTCAGAGAGGGTTCTAGAAGAGCAGATGGAGCTAGAAGTGTGATGCAATGCTTGTAATATACAATTTGCCACAGTAATTTTTAAAAAAGGAAGGTCAAGAGAAGACTGAGAAACTTATAGGTTGAAGGAGAATAAAGACACTCTGACAACTGTGTGAAATACAAGCTCCTGGATTGAAACCTTTGTCTATTAAGGATATAATTGGAACAGCTGATAAAACTTGAACACCCTCTCAAAATGAAAGGTATATGGGAGCTCTTTGTACTGTTATTGCAACTTTGCTCTAAGTTTGAAATCACATCAAATTTTTTAAAAATAAAATGCACCATGAAGCTCATGTTTAAAATTTTACAATTAATCCTATCATAAAGCAATAGGTGATGGCATAATAAAAATAATCACTCAAGTTCCATGTATGATACATTTATGTTTTTTAATGTTTTAGTAAAGCAGAAGACCACTGAATGTTATTATCATTATTGTATTTTTATTGATTACCCTTCTATGCCCTCTGTTCTCAAATTTTGGTCTCCTTCTGTTAGAGCCAAACTTACATCCTCCTGGTGAAAACTGATTCAGCCAAATTCTGTTCCTTTTTCATCTCCAGGAAAAAGAAGGATACAACTTTTGGTATCTTGTCTTTGAAAAGTTTCCAAAACTGGTGATCGAATACCCCTTAATAATAATTGTGGTGACAGTGGTAGGCATAGTAAACCTTATATAACACATGAAGTATCAAGGCACAATTCTCAATTATTTGTATATATTAACTCATTTAATCCTCACAGTAGACTTGTGAGATGGGTATCATTATTACCCACTATTACTATCCCCTTGTCACCCTTTTTTTATTGAGAAAATTGAGAGAGAAATAGCATAAGGTTATACAGTCACTAGAACAGAACTGAGATTCACACCAGGCCAGTTGGCTTTTTATTGTTTATTAAACATTCAAAATGTACTTTGCCAAATAATCTTTAAAGCCACAAATATCACTGGGAAAATTTTAAAGCAGAGCAATGGCCCTGTTACTAATGTTTCTTCCATCTATTTGCTATGATTTCTTTTTTAATCCTCATCTGAGGATATACACACACACACACACACACATATATATATATATATACATATATATATATATTTTTTTTTTTTTAGAGAGGAAGGGAGTGAGAGAAACATCGATTGGTTGCCTTCAGTATGTGCTCTGACCAGGGATTCAACCTACAACGTAGGTATGTGCCTTGACTGGGGATTTAACCCAAAACCTCTTTGTGTACAGGATAATGCTCCAATCAACTGAGCCATCTAGCCAGGGCTGCAGTGTTATGATTTTAATGGATTTTTGAATTGGTAATTCTTAAGTTTCATGGCACCAGTTCACTGCATAGGTGTGTGTGTGTGTGTGTGTGTGTGCACGCGTGCGCACACACGCGCATGTGTGAATGGTAAAAAACACGTAACAAAATTTACCATCTAAACCATTAAGCGTACAGTTTACCAGTGCTAAGTATTTTCACTATTGTGCAACAGATCTTCATAGCTTTTCCTTTTGTAACATTGAAATTATACCCATTGAACAACTACCCCCCATTCCCCTTCCTCTCAGCCTCTGGTTACTACCATTCCATTTTCTGTTTCTATGGATATGACTACTTTAGACACCTTACAAAAGTGAAATCATATAGTATTTGTCTTCTTGTGACTGGCTTATTTCACTTAGCATAATATGCTCGTTTCATCTATATTGTAGCATGTGACAGGATTTCCTTCCTGTTTTAAGGCTGCATAGAATATTATATATGATATACATATTATATAGGCTATGTACATTTTTATATATATCAAAATACACATATATGGAACCTTTAGGATACTCAAGTGACACTTTTACAACAAAAGAACAGATATGTTAATCTCTAAAATACATAAAGCACATTATAATAAAGACCCAAAAACACCAATACCCCAATCACAAATTAAGGAGCACAAATAGTTAATAAACATGACATGCTACTTAAAATATTTGCTGTCCTTTTCTCAACCTTCTAAGAAGACACAAAATGACAGAAGAAAAAATTTAAATTTAAAAACATGGCAATATTGGAAAATTAAGTAGGATGTCATAAGCAGAGAAAAATGTTGCATAGTACTAGCACAACCCCTTTAAAAAATGTTTAGTAATTTGGCAGTTTCTTATAAAATTAAATATATACACATCATACGACTCAGCATAGGTCATTGCCCAAGATTAATGAAAACTTATGATTACACAAAAGCTGGAAATAATCCAAATGTCCTTCAACTGATGAATGGATAAAAACATGTTGGGAGATCCATACAATGAAATACTACTCAGCCACAAAAAAAAAAAAAAAAAAAAAAAAAAAAAAAAAAAAAAAAAAAAAAGGCAGTAGGGAGTGTTAGAGGGGGAAAATATTAACAATACAGGTGACAGCATGGATAAATCTCAGTGTGTTATGCTTACTGAAAGAAGCTAGGCTCAAAAGGGTACACAGTGTGTAATTTCATTTACATGACATTTTGGAAAAGGCAAAACTAGAGCAAGAGAAAAACAGACCAGTGCTCATTTCTCTCTCCTCCTAACTCCTAATGAAATGAACAGATTTTAACTGTACAATGCCTTTTTTTTTTTTCATTTTGAAGGACCTGTTTTGAAAGTTTTTAATAATTGAGCAAAAAGTAAAAGTTATGAGAGAAAATTAAGTGAGAAGGCCTATAAACAAACTAAAAGTTTATTAGAATTTCTAGGAGGAGTTCATGAAGACAAAAGAAAGGGAAAATCAAATATAGGAGAAAGTGTCATTAAATTCAAGAAAGATTTGGATGTTGACTAAGATTAACAAAAAAACATACATGTATGATGTACATTCATAAATCCTGATAAAAATTTTGAACACCAAAAATAAAGGTAAGTTCCACAAGATTCCAAATGGGAAACATTACACAGGCAAAGGAACAAAACTTGTATTGATATTAAATAAGAATAACACTATATATCATAAACATGAACATAAGCTTTTATCATTACAAGAATACAAAATAAAATATTTTTGCACTTGTCATTAGTGTAAACTGACAAGTTCGACATACAAAGGGTTGATGAGGGACAAGTGGATGCAAACAATCCCAGAATGTAAAACAACATAAAACTTTTTGGAGGCCTTTTGGGCAATATTATTTTAAATACACATACCCAGAAATTTTACTTCTAAACTGTGTGTGTGTGTGTGTGTGTGTATCAGGGGTGTATTGAGAAAACCATCAACTAGAAAGAATAGTCATCAGTATCATCAGTATGAGATTGGTTGGTAAATTTTAGCAATCCATATAATGAACTCTGATAGGCCAGGATCCTGTGTTCACTATTATGTTTCTTCAGGTGTGAACAATGGACGATGGGCAATGTACAGAATGAAACAACTGAAAGCAAGAAGGGATCGTGGCTCCCACCAGGAGAGTTTTGTGTTTGGTAGTTTCATTGGCTTCACCAGAACACATCAATTAGGCAAGAGCTGTTTTCTCAAAGGAAAGGGAGACTTAGATCAACAGAAGTAAAGTGGACTGAGTATACAGAAAGACCAGCTGTTTATGACAGTACTGGCTGTCCTGCAGTACTGAAGGTCCTGCAGTATCAGTCTTATGTTCAGTGACGGTGACAGTTGTTCCACATTAGCTGAAGTACATTGAGTGTGTGGTGGGGAGCACTCCCTGACCTGTAAAGGAATATCTCAGTCTATGCCACAGGAAGACTACCAGAAGGTTATCTGAGGAGAAACAGCAATTTGGGCATGGCTTAACTGTAAAGACTCGTCTCTGCTCCATGTTGTATCAGCAAGGGTAGTTTAATGTGGGGCTGGGATTCACATGATAATAAAGATAGTGTACACATGGTTGGTGCTGTTAACTAGGATAGGAGCTCAGAGAGCCTTAAGAGTCACAGCCTGCCTTGCTTGGTGTGGGTCAGTGGATGGAGTGCCAACCTGTGAACTAAAGGGTCACTGGTTCAACTCCCAGTCAGGGTACATGCCTGGGTTCCAAGCAAGTTCCCCAGGTGGGGCGTGGGGGGTGGGGGGTGGGAGGCAATCACACATTGACATGTATCTCACTCTTTCTCCCTCCCTTCCCCTATCTCTAAAAATGAATAAAATCTTTCTTTTTTAATTTTTATTATTTTTAATCTTTTAAAAAATAAAGTAAGTAAAGGTCCCAGGCCTTAGTTCTTTTCCAGTCTTTCCTTTAGTGCATGAAATTCAGTACTGGGAGTGACTTCCAACAGACAGGAGATGGGCACTACTAGTTTCTTAAGACTTGTGCCTGAAAATTAGTCCAGTATCACCCTGCTGTATTGTATTGATTAGTCATAGAGCCTAGACTCAAAGGAAGGGACATTGGCCACACCTCTCAAATGAAGAAGTGATCAAGAAATGATATGACTCAGTAGACTTGGGTGCCAGCCTGCAAACCAAAAGGTCACTGGTTCAATTGCCAGCCAGGGCACATGCCTAGGCTGTGGGACATGTTGTACAAAAGGCAACCAACTTCTCTCACACATTGATATTTCTCTCCCTTTCTCCCTCCCTTCCCTTCTCTCTAAAAAATGAAAAAATAAATAAATAGAATAAAGCCCAGAAGGTTCAGGGAAAACAGTTTCAGTTTTTTATGGATCCTATAAAAAAAGCCTTGGGAGTTTAGATGTGGACTATACATTATGTATGACCAGCTGGCTTACAATGTGTAATATCTGATGCAGTGTAAGAGCCCCAAATGGGGAACTGCTTTAGTGTTCATGATATTCTGAGAAAACCACCCAGTGGACTTGCAGATGTAGACAAGTTGTTTATTACTCACCTTACAGGGGAGTGAACCGATGGTGGGGGGTCACCCCATTGTTTGAGACTTGTATTAAGGGGTCCCAGACAAAGGAGACATATGTCCTAACTTTAAACTTAATTACCTCAATATAAAGGAAAAATCAAGAAGTCACAGGACAGGCAGCACCTCCCAAAAGGTAATAAGGAGGAAGTTACAATTCATTTCCAAAACAATACACATTCCTTCTGGTCAGCAACCCCTCTAACTAGCCCTCAGTCCTGGGAGGGGAAAGGGCCCCCATATCTGGCATCTACACCTTAGTTAAACCAAGATTGCACTATACTCTAATCAGAACTTCCCAACCCCATCCCTTATCCCCCAAAGCTGCTTTGAGTCAAAATTCAGCTCAAGGGAATGACCAAGATGGATTTGGTCTCGAACACTCTGTCTCTGTCTCTCTGTCTCTGTCTCTGTCTCTCTCTCTCATTGTCATTATGCTATTACAGTTGTCCGAATTTCTTTTCCCTTTACTTCCCTCTGCCAAGTACCTCCCTTCCCTCCAGCAATCCCACACACACACACACACACACCCCTTAGCTCATGTTCATGAGTTGTGCATATAAGTTCTTTGGCTTCATCTTTTCATATGTTAGTTTTAACTTCCCCCTATTTTGTAGCTACCAATTATGCTTCTTAATCCCTGCATCATTTCTCCCCCTTTCAGCTGATAACCCTCCAAATGATCCCCATACTTATGTTTCTGTTCCTTTTCTGGTTGTTTGCTTAGTTTGTTTTCATTTTTTAGGTTCTATTGTTGATAACTGTGAGTTTATTGTCATTTTATTGTTCATTGACCTTTTTCTGAAATAAATCCCTTTAACATTTCATATAATAATGACTTGCTAGATACAGTAATCTTGTTTGTAGGTCCTTCCTTTTCATCACTTTGATATTCTTGCTAGTCCCCTCTTGTGTGCAAAGTTTCTTTTGAGAAATCCACTAATAGTCTCATGGGAACTTCTTTGTAGGTAACTCTCTTCTTTTCTCTTGCCCCTTTTAAGATTCTCTCTTTATCTTTAACCTTTAGCATTTAAATTATGATGTGCCTTGGTGTGGTCTTCTTTAGATTGAGCTTATTTAGGATTCTCTGTGCTTCCTGGACTTGTATATTTCCTTTGCCAAATTAGGGAAGTTTTCCTTCATTATTTTTTCACATAAGTTTTTAATTTCTTGCTCTTCCTCTTTTCCTCTGGCACCCCTATGATTCAGATGTTGGGATGTTTAAAGTTGTTCCAGAGGTTCCTAAGCCTCTCCTCATTTTCTTCAATTCTTGATTCCTCATTCTGCACTAGTTGACTATTTATTTTTTCTTTATGTTCCAAATCATTGACTTGAACCCCAGTTTCCTTTATTGGTTTTGTGTAGATTTTCCTTCATTTCACTTAGCATAGACTTCACTTTTCTCCTTCTGCATTTGCCATACTCAAGCATATCTGTCAAGTCCGCGAGCATCTTTAATACCAGTATTTTTGAACTCTGCATCTGTTAGGTTGGCTATCTCCTTGTTGTTTAGTGCTCCCACTGGAACCTTAATCTGTTCCCTCTTTTGGGCTTTACTTCTCTGTCTCCTCAACTTGACAGGCTCTTGTGTTGCCTCTCTTCTTAGGTAGAGCTATTGCACCTGTTATGTTATAAGGGGTGGAGCCTTAGGTATTCATCAGTACAGGTGACCCATTTCATCATGTTGTGGCACTGTATGTTGAGGAGGGATCTGCAAGGGAACAGTGCAGCTTGCTCAACACTCACCCTTTTTTCTAGGTACTTCTTCCATTGCCTGTATGGGACTGGTGCCTCTCTAGCTGTTGCCCTGGCTGTGGTTCCCAGAGTGGAAAGGTCTGTGCACATTCTAGGACTATGGGAGCCTCAAAAACAAATGGACTTTTCTGAAAGACTGGCAGTTTCTTACTCTGTTGCAATCCCCACTGGTTTTCACAGAAGCAATGTGGCTTTATTTTCCCCAGCATTGGAATTGTGAGCTGTACTGCCTGGTCTGGTGCTGGGAGTACTCCCCAGGTGTCCCTCCCTACTTTTTTTTAACGTATGACAGTACTTTTCACTGGCCTTTCACTGCCGCCATACCGCTTCCTCTCTGCTCCTCTTATGTGTCTGGATGAGTATTTCTTCATGTCTTTTTTGGACTTCCATGCAGCTTGGTTTTATGGAACTTCTGGTTGTCTCCAGTTTTGAGGTAGGTGTATTCCTTCTTAGTTTGGAGGGAGACACAGAATGTCTACCTATGCCTTCATCTTGGCTGGAAATCCCCTGGTCTCTTTTTGATGCCCTATTAGCACTTGAATGTCAGCTCTGGATAACTATGTAGTAAAATTTAAAGCTCTGGCAGATGGTGAAAATGTATCAAGACTGAGGACAATCATAAATATTGTGAGATATTTGGAAACTATTTTGTATTTAATTCTTTTGTGAACCTACACCTGACCAAAATAAAATATCAAGAATCAATTTATCAACTACATGGCCTATAAAAAATTGACTAATTTTTTCATGTTTCTTTGATGGGCATAACATGAGCTACTTTATGGACTCTCTTGGCTGGCCTGTAAGCTATTGAGATCAATTGAATTGTTTTTGAATGATTTTAAACAGCAATTTATACTTATATACATATTAGTTTGTTGAATCTATTAACCTGTTTTGTTATTTGCCTTGGCAGGTATGATAACATGCTTTAGTTTAGAAACTTCTAGCTGTTGTAGACTCCTGTATCCTGGAATCTTCCTGGCAGGTTAATTGGACTTCTAAAGACAATGAGTTACTGCCCTGATCTGGTAGCTAGTTAGTTAAACTGTTATCCTAATACACCAAAGTTATGGATTCAAATCCTAGTCAGGACACATACAAAGAAGCAACCAATTAATGAATAAATAATGCAACAACAAATCGCCCACCCCCCTTCAAATTACTAAATAAAACTTTTTAAAAATGAGTTACTGAAAGGTTTGTTTTGAATACTTGGAAAGGCAGAATGACCTGTCCAAAACTATAGGTTCCTGACTGATGTGGTAAGTACATGAAGGCCAAATGAATACGTAAGAATAATCCTGAAGGTTTACACTAAGAAGACACACATTTTTGTTTGTGGTATTCCATAGGTACCAATTATTATATGAATTTATTTGATATGGGTGGACTTAAATTTTGTTATAGTTTCTGATTATCTAAGAAAATAATTGGATTATATCTTATTTCATTAGTCTATGTTCCTCTTTATCCTTGATGTCTCTTGAGTTTCTTTGATGTAGAGTTACATCAGTAATTCTATAATTATCAGAGTCCAGAGATAGATTAGGTGGGTTGGGATTAGTAATGTTAACTATAATAATATAATTATGGTTATAAATTGATATATAACAATAGCTAATATTAACTATAATAGGAACCTATAGGGTTTAGGGGCTAGATGACAAATACAACAGACTTGTATTGCCCCATTTTCTTTCTGAAATTTCTTAGTAAAAAATCCCAAACCCTAACAACATCCAGATAAATTACACATAATTTGTTAAATTTTAGCAAAAGACTTCCTTGGAGAAAGATTTTTATCTTCCGATTGAAATAATTTATCAATTCCCAGTGTGATGATTTTAAAATATGTCTATAAATTCTTTGATATTCCTCCCTTGAAAAGATGGAGCTTTATTCTCCTTTCCTTGAGTATAGGCTGGACTTAATAACTTGCTGCTCTTAGATTGCTTGCTCTGGTGGAAGCCAACTGCCATGTCAGAAAGACGCCTAAACAGCTCTACAGACAGATTCCCATGGCGAGAAAGCAGGGCCTTCAGCCGTATGAGTATGCCATTTTGGAAGTGGATCTTCCAGTGCCAATCAAACATTCAGGTGACTTGAAACCCCAGCTGATATCTGCACTGCAACTTCATAAAAGATACTGAGCCAGAACCATCCAGCCAAGAGATTTCTGAATTTGAAACCAACAGCAACTGTGAGGTAAAATGTTTGTTGTTTTAAGATGCTAAGTTTTGGAGTAGTATTGTAACCCAGCAATAGATAATGAAAACATACAGCAAGCATTAAGAATATTTTTAAAAAGGTACATCCATAAATTAAAAAAAAAAAAAAACATAAGCATAAGACAAAATGTTACTTACAAAAGAAACATGTCAGTAGAAGCTGGAAATCAACAACTATACTTTCTAGACAAGCAAAGATTCATACTCTTTTAAAAAATAACGTAAGAAATTCTATAATGATATAAAAATGGAACCAAGTTTAATTATGACTATACCAAGATCTTAGGGGTAAGACGAACAGTAAAAAACTAAAAATAAAAAGCCACCTAAAAAGAACGATTTTGCAATCTATGTTAGATCTAAGTGGATGACAGTGTATGAATGAGAATTTGTAATTTACGTTGTAAAATTAGTCTTGAAGTAATTTCCACTTACATACATGACTTTGTATTAAATTTTCTAATACATTCATCATTCAACAAGGATTTATGTGTAACTTACAATGCCTCTGTACTTTAAAAGGAAAAACAGCCGAGTGTGACTCAGTAGGTTGGGTGCCAGTCTGCAAAATGAAAGGTTTTGATTCAATACCCAGTCAGGGCACATGCCTGGGTTGCAGGCCAGGTCCCTAGCTGAGGATGTACAAGAGGCAACCAACAGATAGATGTATCTCTTGCACACTGATGTTTCTCCTTCTCCCTCCCTTCATCTCTCTAAAACTAAATAAACAAAATCTTAAAAATTTTTTTTTCAGAAAGTTCACATACCCTGGACATCCACAAATGTAACTTCTCTCAAGAACTACCATTTCTTAAAGTTTTTCTTAAAATTTCTCAATTAGTTTAATCTGCAAAAACTTTTCTGAAACATGGCCTAACATTCGCTTTCAGAAATGAAGTGTTTATATAGTTTAGTTTCCCGTCTAAATTCTAGCTTACATTTTAACTTTTTGCATTCAAATTTACTTTAGGTCATTTAAGATTTTATTACTTTTAGAGAGAGGGGAAAGGAGAGGGGCAGAGAGGGAGAGAGACATCAATATATGGTTGCCTTTCACCTGCTTCCAGCTACAGACCTGACTGGAGACCTGGCTTGCAACCTAGTGCATTCAAATTTTAATGCCCATCTTCAGGAAACCAATCTTTTTCTCAATAAGTTTGAGATGGAGAGCATTTATGTCAACATCAGGAAGTGTGAGAGGCCAGCAATAATACATTTTATTTGTTAAGTGTTGTGAAGTTTGGTATGTTTTAAGTTTTTGTTTTTTAGGGTTTAATTAGTTATTTAGTAGAGAACATAAATATTACATGTAAAACTTTATAAATAAATGGTATATATGAAACTTGTTATAGATAATGAATTCTCTATGTGTTATGTGCTCTCCAACTCCTGGTGACTCTATAAAAAAGTGATGTCTATAAAAATATCCTGTCCTCAATAGCCCTGCTTAGGTCCTGTAGACTCATGCCTTTTCTTTTATCAAGTAAATCCATCTCATATTTGGTCTTCTTTTCCTGCTACCTTCTATTTCTTCCAACATTATACTCTTTCCTAAAGAAAGGAGTCTTCTCATAATATGCCTTAAGTAAGGTATCAGTTGTATCATTTTTGCCTGTGTTTCAGGCTTAATTTGCTCTAGGGCCCACTTGTACATCTTCTGGGGGTTCAGGTTATCTGTAGCGCTCTCCTCCAACACATTTCAAAACAATCAGTTTCTATTACAAATTATGCTATTGATTCCCTAAGGTTATTTTCTCTTATTTCAATAATGAATATATATTGAGTTAACATGAAACAAATTTTTAATACTTGGCTCTTATGAGATCATTTATAGTAGCTCAAAGTAGTGGGAAGTAACGAATTGCACGATTCTAATTTTTTTTTTTTTAGAGAGGGGAAGGGAGAAAGGCAGAGAGGGCAACAGACATCAATGTGTGGTTGTCTTTCACCTGCCTCCAGCTACGGACCTGGCTGGGGACCTGGTTGGGACCCAAACCAGCGACCTTTGGGTTCGTAGGCCAGGGCCTTATCCACTGTGCTACCAGCCAGGGCCCGATTCTAATCTAAGCATCCAATCCACACAACGTAGTGGATGGGGCCACCTAGACCCAGTTCTGCTTCAGGTCTTCCTCCAGTTTGGAAAAATGGAAAATAGAAACCTAACACTTTTTGCGCAATTTCATTCTTTCTACAAACGAGCTCTGTAAGCATCACTTCATCATTTGGCCAGGCTTTTTTTTTTCCCCCGACCTTTTTGGGGCCACAAAGCACCCTTGTCTGCAGACTAAGAAACTTAAGTTTAAAACCATTCTCGCCCAGTTTCTGCCCAGCCCACGAAACCGCGGCATCATACGACCCCCAACCTGCAGTTTGGGCATTGTCCTTCCCCAGCCAAAAGACCAGCCCTCCCTTGATTACTGTAGCTTCAGAAGCTGCCCAGCACTAGCTGAGTTTGGCTCCACTCGCCCTCACGTGGCAGCATCTGTCCAATGACCGAGGCCCACGCTTTCTAGAGAGCCGCATGCGCTCACCCAGCCTGAGCGCTCTGGCGGAGCCCCGCCCCGGCTGTACTGTGCCACCGCGTTAACCTTCCCATGAGGTCCCAGCCACCGGAGTGGCGGGTTCCTACCAAGCCTCGTTCCCCAACGGGGCCCCGGCGCACATCCTGATTGGCTTGCTCTGAAGGCGGGGACGGACCTTACTTGAGACCAGGACCACTTCCTGAAGCCCGAGGCCGGAAGTTATCCAGTGTGTCCGGAGTCCCGTGAGGGAAGTGCCGTGGTGTGGCTTTGGTAGCGGCGCGTGCTATTCAGTCTCGCAGCAGTTAGGTGCCAGTTTTCCACTTTGGCACCACGGCCCCCTCCTCCAGCCCTGGGCCGGGCGCGGCTGCCCGGGGGGCTCCTGTAGCCTCCTTGACGCAGCTCCAAGGGGCGCCTACATAGCCATCGCCTGGGGCTCCGGCCGGGAGACTGGCTCCCGGCTTCAGCGCTCCAAGCCACAGTAAGAAGGGCCCGTGTCACCCGCGCCCGGCCTTCCTCTGAACCATCGAGAGCAGCAGTCTTGGACCTGAGACTAGACGGGTTCCAGACTCTCAGTCCCACTCACACAGAGCTCTGCATCTTCTGTAACATGTCACCTACCATCTCCCATAAGGACAACAGTCGGCAGAGACGGCCAGGGGCTTTCAACCACTCTCTGGATATGAGGAGCGGTCCTCTGCCGCCGGGCAGCTGGGATGACACTCATCTGGACTTGGCGGGCGGAGAAGGGGACAAAGAAATTCTTCTTTCGGACATCGGCATGAGTGACTTTTTGAAACCACCACGTAGCTGCCGAGCCGAATTAAGCAGCATTTTGCTGTTGCTTTTTCTTTACGTGCTTCAAGGCATTCCTCTGGGCCTGGCGGGAAGCATACCACTCATTTTGCAGAGCAAAAATGTTAGCTATACAGATCAAGCGTTCTTCAGTTTTGTCTTTTGGCCCTTCAGTCTCAAGTTGCTCTGGGCCCCTTTGGTAGATGCGGTTTACTTTAGGAACTTTGGTCGTCGCAAATCTTGGCTTGTCCCGACACAGTATGTACTGGGAATCTTCATGATATATTTATCCACTCAGGTGGACCATTTGCTCGGGAATACTGATGGCAGAACCCCAGATGTGGTGGCTCTCACAGTGACGTTCTTTTTGTTTGAATTCTTGGCCGCCACTCAGGACGTTGCTGTGGATGGTTGGGCATTAACTATGTTGTCCCGGGAGAACGTGGGTTATGCTTCTACTTGTAATTCAGTGGGCCAGACAGCGGGCTATTTTTTGGGCAATGTTTTGTTTTTGGCCCTTGAATCAGCTGACTTTTGTAACAAATATTTGCGGTTTCAGCCTCAACCCAAGGGAATCGTTACTCTTTCAGGTAGTGTATTTAAACTATGCTGTTAGGTTTATTTTATTTTACATTTATGAATCCTTTTGACAGTGTGTGATGTTGAGTGAAACTCATTACTTAATTTATTGGAAATCACTTCATGGGAGATGACATGAGGTAAGTTTTCTGTTCCACTAAAATGGGAAGGACTACATTGGAGTAATCATAAGTGATCAGTACTGTGCAGTAACCAAAAAGAGGCAACCCATCCAGTAAATTGCTGTGAAATGGTAAACAAAATTCAGACTAGGAATCTGTTGCCTGATACACAGATGCACTTTTTTTATCTTTACCCAAGAACATGCTTACTGATTTTTAAGAGAGGGAAGGGTGGAAGAGAGGGAAAGAAACATCTATCAGTTGCCTTTCATAAGCACTCAGACTGGACTGGGACAAATCCTACCAGGAACCAAACCCACAACCTACACATGTGCCCCAACAGGGAATTGAGCTCATGACCCTGAACGGTCTGCTGGACTAGGCTCAAACAAGTTGAACCACACATGCCAGGGCCAGATACATGTTTTATAAAAGTCTGGCTAGTGTGAACACACAAATTCAGCTTGACACTTGTGTTTCACATTTTCCTTTTGTCTTGCCTTGTATTGAGATTTCTAGCTCCTGGCTATGGAAACTAAATTACTAACAAGGTGAATATTACTTTCTATTAAGTATGATTTAAAAGTGATTGATAAAATATAATTCCACAGCCATTTTAAAAATAATTTTTAATTTTTTTATTTATTATTTTTAGAGAGAGGGGAAGGGAGGGAGACAGGGAGGGAAACATCAATGTATGGTTGCCTTTCACCTGCCTCCAGCTAGGTACCTGGCTTGCAACCTGGTTATCTGCCCTTGCTGGGAATTGAACCAGCAACCTTTGGGTTCACAGGCTGGTGCTTATCCACCATTCTTATCCACTCAAAGCCATTCTAATTGTAATCTTTCCTTAGCCACAGGTGTTCCCCAATAGGAAGATCAAAATTGTGCCATTGGAGTTTTATTTACACTGAGTTGTTATTTTGAATAGCTGTTTATTCTTTGGAATTTGAACTTTGTTCTCTTGGAAATTGTAAAAGTAGCTAACTGTTTAATTTGACTTTTTATATCTAGTGTAATGCTGTTTTTGGTTTAAACACTAGTAAGTTAAGTGTTGAAGAATTTTTAAATTTTCCTTTGTCTCTTTGTGACTGCACATATATAGCCTTGTACATTTTGGAACTTATGATACAATAACTGAGAAAAACCAGTGGTTTTGAGGAATTTAAAGATCACAGAAATAATCATGAAGAAAATAAAATTGCTTAGGTAATAAAAGAAGAGTTGAACACTGAGGCAAGATGCTCAGAAAATCAGGAAATTAAAAGTAGACCGTATTTTTGTGTAAAATTCTGAAATATGTCCTGTGATTGATATTTTGAGTGTTATAAATACATGGAAGTGGAATATATTGAGAAAGAACAGGTTTTGCCATCTAGAAAGCAAGAATCTAAATAGAAAGTAAAGAACAAGAAGGATAGGGTGTGAATAGAAACAAAACCTTGATTATGCCGAGATTGGTTTCGGTACTGTCAAGGGTCCAGGACAGTACTGAAGTGAAC
Organism: Noctilio leporinus; assembly: GCA_004026585.1. Taxonomy (NCBI): domain Eukaryota; kingdom Metazoa; phylum Chordata; class Mammalia; order Chiroptera; family Noctilionidae; genus Noctilio; species Noctilio leporinus. The sequence goes on along the minus strand of PVIW01005288.1, from coordinate 84,380 downwards.
TTTTTCTGTCCTGCCATATTTATTTTTCAAGGATCTTTAATAGCAAAAAGAAATGACTTTTTATTTTATTTTATTTTTTTTAGATTTTATTTATTTTTAGAGAGAAGGGAAGGGAAGGAGAGAAACATCGATGTGTGGTTGGTTGCCTCTCTCTAGTCCGCAACTGAGGACCTAGCCCACAACCCAGGCATGTGCCCTGACTGGAAATCAAACCAGTGACCTATTGGTTTGCAGGCTGGGACTGAATCCACTGAACCATACCAGCCAGGACAGGAAAGACTTTTTAGGCTGCAGGAACTGATTAACCCAGAAGAACATAGAGATGAGAACATAAAGTTTTGTGACTTGAAAGAATCACATATTTCAATTTCTTCAGTCTTGTAGAAGAAGAAACTGCAGCCAAGTGGCTAATTATAGATGTATATCTACACTTTAGATTTCCTGGCTCCTTAAATATAATATGTGTATAATGTAGTGTAATAGAATATATGTGCTCATTGGACTTTTCTATCTGAGAAAAGTAGTACTATGACAACTGATGTCTAAAAAACATCAGCCCCATTTCTGGACTGTCTAGTGACCTGAAGTGACAGATCAAAAAGGGTTTGGTTTTTTTTAAGTGATGCATGTGATCCATTTATTCAGCAATGAATGTCTCTTTGGTGCCAGCCATGTGTTATAATTTGATGAATAAGACCTGAGAAGTTTCTGCTCCTAATGAATTTATAGTCTGTAGTGAGGTTTGTAAGCTAGAATGACGGAGGGGTAAATGGAGAATGGACATGAGTAGGTTGGTACAGGCCTGCAGGGGTTGGAGGAGACAGTGGTGGCCTGGAGAACCCATGCCCATCTGAAGGCTGGGAGTTCCATGCCAAGAATGGTTGTCTTGTGGCAATAAGGTCCTAGGATTGCTAGATTTTATCAATACTCAAGAGAAGCTGAAATTTTTTTTCGTAATTAAAAATATATGTTGATTGATTTTAGCAAGCAAGGAAGGAGGGTGGGGGAAGACACACAGAGATAGACATCAATAACCTGGTTGCCTCCCGTACATGCCCTGACTGGGGAGCGGGCCCGAAACTAGGAATCAAACCCCCAACCTTTTTTCTTCTTTTAATATATATTTTTTTAGATTTTTATTTATTGATTTTTAGAGAGAACGGAATGGAGGAAGAAGAGAGGGAGAGAAACACCTGTGTGTGAGAAAAGGGTTGCCTCCCAAACACCCCCAGCTGGGACCTGGCCCACAACCCAGGCATATGCCCCAAACAGGAATGGAATCTGTGACCTTTTGCTTCACAGGCCAACACTCAGTCCACTGAGCCATCCCAGCCGGGGCTCAAACCCCAGACCTTTTGGTGTAAGGTACGACACTCCAGCCGACTGAGCCGCATTGGCCAGTGCTTTCCCCCCCCAATTTTAAAAACACTAATTAGATGCATATGAAATGTGTTTTGGCCAGATGTAGCTGGTAATTGTGGTTTACTTCTCTGTGAGCAGTGGTAACAGTAATGAATGGAAGTGGTGATTGTTACAGGAAACAAGAAATGTGGGTTTGGGACAGGGAGAAGGATAGTCCAATATCAGAAAAGAGAGCTAAATATTTTAACAGTTTATGAATCAGTTTGTTTACATAGATAGGCATACACTTTAGAAGAGAGAAAGGTACTGTTGCTTTGAAAAAATGGTTCTAAGTGTGAAGCTAATCAAACTGGTGATGATAATAGTGAAAACTATGAATTCATAAGATATGCTTTGAACTAGCAAGAGAGAAGAACCACTTCTTAGTGACATTTCTTTATCTTGCATTTTGAAGCAATACTCATTAATATACTTTATGTGACTAGTAATACTATTCAGAATTAGGTAAAACTAAATGACACACATAGACTAATATATTCTTTAGCATATATATCTAAGCTTAAAGTTCCTCTTACATTCTCAAAACGTAAAACTAGAGATGGAGAACAGATTGATAGTTGCTAGGGGTTGTGGGTGAGAAGATGATGAATAGCCTGAGGGAGTTTGGGGTAGTGATGGAACTCTTCTGAACCTTTGTATGGTTGTGACTTAAAAATGATACATGTGTTAAAATTAATAGAACTGTACACTAAAAATATTTAGTTTTACTGTATAATAATAAAGTAAGAGTTTTAAAAAACCTAATCCATTACCTTAAAAACTGATCTTGCCCTGGCTGGTGGCACAGTGGATAAGGAGCGGTCTGTGAACCTGAAAGTCACTGGTTCGATTTCCAGCCAGGGCACATAACCAAGTTGCAAGCCAGGTCTCCAGCCAGGTCCTTAGCTGGAGGCAGATGAAAGGCAACCATACATTGATGTCTCTCTCCCTCTCTGCCTATCTCCCTTCCCCTTTCTCTAGAAATAATAAGTAAAATTAACTTTTAAAAAAGTTAAAAACAAACAAACAAACTAATCTTTGTGTAATTAAAAAGTAAGATTTACCCTGGCTGGTGTGGCTTAGTGGTTTGAGAGTCTGCCTGTGAACCAAAGAATTGCAGGTTCAATTCCTGGTCAGGGCACATGCCTGGGTTGCAGGCCAGGTCCCCACTTGGGGGTATGCAAGAGGCAACCACACGTTGATGTTTCTCTCCCTTCCTTCCCTCTAAAAAATAAAGAAAATATTTTTAAAAATTCATTACCTGCCATGGCTGGATGGCTTAGTTGGTTGGAGTATCTTCCCATCCACCAAAAGGTTCCATTCTTGGTCAGGACACCTACCGGAGGTTGTAGGTTTGATCCCTGGTTGGGAACTGTACAGGAGGCAACCTATTAATGTCTGTCTCACATCAGTGTTTCTCTGTTGCTCGGTCTCTTTGTCTTCCTAAAGTCAATTAATATATTCTTGGGTGAGGCTTAAAAATAATCCATTACCTTAAAAGCTAATCTCAGGGTAAGATTGATGATTTATAATCCTTGAGTTTAGCTTCCTTTTTGCCTTGAATGAACCAAGTCCATCAATCTGGTGGATCCTAACCTCTCAGTATAGGCAAATGGAGCAAATTGGAACTGATGTTGGAGGCTTAGTAGTAAAGTAAGATAGATAGAGAAATACTGGGGCTAGTGTTTTCAAGAAGGGTTAGCTATTGGGTATTAAAAACTGGAGCCCACACCACAGAAGGAAGGTCTTAAAGACATCTTAAAAAGGGGAGGAAGGAAGAAAGAAAGAAAAAGAAATGGTGCTATGTGGTAAGAACTGTGGAATGGCTTTTGTGTGGAAAAGTCAATTTACAAAGTAAACAGTGAACCAAACTTTGGCTTTCTTAAATTCTCCATTAAAAAAAAAAAAACATTTTAATTTTAAGATAACTGGGAATTACAGGAGTTGCAAAGAAATGCTTAGAGAAGTCCCATGGACCCTTCCCTCAGCCTCCTCCATTAACATCTTGGGTAACTATAGTACAATATCAAAGCCAAAAAATTGACATTGGTAAAACCTATAGAGCTTATTAAGATTTCACGACTTACACATGTACTCGTTTGTGTGTATGCATGTATGTGGTATATGCAATTATACGTGTAGCCCTTGTCTGACCACCACAACAATCAAAGTACTCAGCTGTACCGTCACCACAAGGCTCCTTTGTGTTGCCTTTTTGCAGCTATACCCATTTCTTCCTCTGCATCCCTAACCCTAGCAGCTGCTAATTTGTTTTCTATCTTCAGAATTGTTATTTCAGATATGTTATCTAAATGAAATCATGCCCTGTGTATCTCTGGGGATTGGCCCTTTCCATTCAGCATAATTTCTTTGAGGTTCATCTAGGTTGTTGCATGTAGCAATATTTTTTTTCATTGCTGGGAAGTATTCCAATAGACGTATCACAGTTTATTTCACCACTCATTCAATGAAGGAAATTGGGTGATTTTCAGTTTTTGGCTGTTGCTTATGTGAAAATAAGTTTATTTGAGATAAATACCCAGGAATGCAGATGATGGTTTATGCTAAGTCCGTTTTTAGTTCCTTTAGAAAGAAACTACTATATTTTTTTCCAGGTGGTTCTAACATTTCATCTCCCTATCAGCAATGTATGAGTAATCCAGATCTATTTTCTTTATTTCTTTGCCAGCATTTATTGTGATCATTATTTTCTTTTCTATATTCCTACTGTGTTTTTTGATGTGATCATTACTTTTATTTGATTGCACTGTTCTGTATTTTACCTTGCATTTAAGTACCCAGGTGCTAGCCATTATATCCTGTTTTTGCATCCTTGGGAGCCCTAGGTAAGATGTAGTAACCCCTTAAGAATATTTAGTTTGTATTATAGGTCTTTGCTCAGAAGTCATGTTTATGAGACTTGAACATTAGCTTTGACATCTTGATCATATCATAGTTTATATCAGAATGCTTTTGTAGATAAATACATAAATCTAAATTAACCAAGATGTTAATAAATATTTGGATAATTTTTAAATAATAATACCTTTACAGTGGTTAGTATTATGAGTATATCAGGCCATGTATGTTTTAGCATTAAAGCAAAGTTGATAAAACAATAGCCAATCATCTAATGGTCAGTATTTATGGTAATTATGTTCATTAAAACTTAATATGCTTTCTGGAAGTGGCCTAACCTCTCCCAGGGCTATTAAGCTTCTTTCTGTTCATGTGAGCTATGGAAAGAAAGCTTTCAAATTACAGCTATTTCCTCCTTTCATTTGCACTGTTTTATCCTCAAAGCACAAAGAAATTACACGTAATCCTAATTGCAGGCAATACTGAAACCTGTTTAACCTGTTCTTTCTCTCTTTTTCTCCTGCTATTGGTATCAATGAGTTTAACTGAAGGTTTTTGTTTATTCAAATTGGAAGAATATACTAAGCAAAAAATTATTATTTTTTAAAGAATTCATTATTTTTAGAGAGAAGGGGGAAGGGAGAAAGGCAGAGAGGGAGAGAGACATCAAAGTATGGTTGCCTTTCAGCTACCTCCAGCTATGGACCTGACTGGAGGTCTGGCTTGCAACCTGGTTATGTGCCCTGGCTGGGAATCGAACCCGTGACCTTTGGATTCAGACTGGCGCCTTATCCACTGTGCCACCAGCGAGGGCTAAAAAAATGTTTTTAATTGGTTAGAGAACTGGCACATAGTTATATGAAGTAGTGTATAACTGAAAAACTGAATTTTTACTTAATATTTACATGGAGACCATTAATTGAAATTTCTGGTGACAGTGATAATAGTACAGTTTTTAAGGGTTTCTTAAATAGATAATTTAAGCCAAATAAGGAACAAAAGCTTTCTGAATGAGAATAATATCATAGATGAAATTCTGTAAACAGATAATTATTTGTTGCATTTCACAGGTGACCTTAAGCATACAAAATAGTGAACATTAGCCTCATTTAAGGAATAATGTTAAAATTTTGTTCACTCCTTTTGAATTAGATTTCAAAACATCCTATTATAAACTAGGAATTGTAATATTATTTCGATGAACTTTAATTATAAATTGTATATTATTACTGTTTTAAAATGGATCTCTTTGTATTTGAGAATGCTTTGTGTTTTTCTTCTGATATCTAAAACTAAGTATAACATTCCCATGTAGGAGAAAACTCACTTTAGAAATGTCCATCTATGCTTGAATCATTTTAGCTTCTTTAATTTGTGTCATTTGAGTAGCTAAGCCTTGTTTTTGGTTAGGCTTATGGAGACTAATTGGCCAATTCATGTAGGAGCTGTGCTGAATGGTGAGCTTACTGGGTTTTTTGTTGTTGTTAAGATTTCATTTATTTTTAGAGAGAAGGGCAGGTAGGAAGGAAGAAAGAGAAACATCAGTGTATGGTTGCCATTCTCCTAAGAGAAACGTCAGTGTATGGTTGCCATTCTCCTGCCTCCAGCTATGGACCTGGCTGGAGACCTGGCTTGCAACCTGGTTATGTGCCCTGGCTGGGAATCGAACCAGTGACCTTTGATTTTGTAAATGAGTGCCTATCCACTGAACCACCAGTCAGGGCTCTAAGTCTGTTTCTTTATTTGTAATTTGGGACTAGTGATAAATTAATCTCTTGGGTTGTTGTGGTGAAGGAAATAGTATTATACATCTATATAATGCTTAGTGCATTTTTGGCACATGATATACATTCAATAAATGGTACCTTAATTGCTATTATTTTGAGATACTACAGAGAATTTTTCAGAACATCATCATGCTTTGCTTAACTTGTTCAAAATAATGGCTAATGGCCCAGCTATCTTTCACTGAAACACCCCAAACAATAATTCTCATGTGTCCCTATTTTGCAACTAAAGTATGAAAAAATTGTTTCTGTATCTCAGTATTGAAAAGAGTAGGCTATTCTGTTTTTGTTTTTTTTTTTAAGATTTTATTTATTATTTTTAGAGAGAGGGGATGGGAGAGAGGCAGAGAGGGAGAGAGACATCAATGTATGGTTGCCTTTCACCTGCTTCCAGCTACGGACCTGGCTGGAGACCTGGCAGGAGACCTGGTTATGTGCCCTGGCTGGGAATCGAACCAGCAACTTTTGGGTTCACAGGCTGGCGCCAAGTAGGCTATTCTTAAACTGTTTAAAAACGTTAGAAAGTTTTAGAATAAAAGTTGAAAATCTAAATGATCGTCTGTTTATTATCTGTCATAATTTAGTAAGGAACTGAAATGACTTCAGTGCTTAAGAAATATGACTAATGGGTTGGTCATACAGGATATGAAAATCCTCTCTCCCAAGCCCAGGCACTTTTCTTGAATAATGACAGGTAGACTTTTGTTTTCAGCCAACCCACTAAGTGTCTGTAACTGTTTTCTTTTTCCTTGTTAAGTATCACTGTCTATTTTGGGTCTGTTCAATAGAACAAGGACTGCCTTGTTCCTCTGCAATGCCTGATATTTTACGGTACCTTGAACATGATAGGTGAATTGTGCTAAATTTTAGTTGAGGAAAAATTGTATACAGAATTATATACTATCAATGAAGTTGTCATTTCAGAAGTTAATTATAGATTTTAACAATTTAAATTTCAGATTTCCTTTTTTTCTGGGGAAGTGTATTTTTGATAACAACAACTTTAGTTGCCATTCTGAAAAAAGAAAACAAAGAGGTATCAGTAGAAAAAGAAGAAACCCAAGGGATCACAGATACTTACAAGCTGCTTTTTGCAATTATAAAAATGCCAGCAGTTCTGACATTCTGCCTTCTGATTCTAACTGCAAAGGTAAGAGATTGATAAAACTATGTTACCATTCTGTTATAATTACCAATATCATCAAATACTTCTGTTGCCTTTTCATAAGGTCCTTTTCTACTACTATTAGAATTTAACAATAAAAAACTTTTAATTTTATTAAATGTGTTCTAAAAGGTGTGATGGTATCTATAATTTCAAAGTAAGCTAAATGGCGAGCTTGAAAAGATTTTTATCAATTTTGAAGTATGTCTGTACATGTGAAATTTTATTTAATAATATTAATGCTTGGTATAAAAATGAATGCCTTGAAAAAGCTCTTTACTGTTATAATGAGTATATATTTAATGTCAAAGATAGTAAAATTATTTACTTAGGATGTAATTTTAAAAGATATAGAAATGTATGACTATTAGAAGTTTATTTTAAAATAAGTTGGTCTTTTTTCATGTTAAAAGGAAATATACCATAAAAGATAGGGGGATTTTGGTGATTTTTATTTTTATTATTTTATGCTTTCTGTATTAAGATGTCCTGATTTAATAGTTCTAAAACATTTTAGCCCTGTCTGGTGTGGCTCAGTGGATTGAGTGCTGTCCTGTGAACCAAAAGGTCTTGGGTTTGATTCCCACTCAGGGCGTATGCCTGGGTTGCAGGCCAGGTCCCCAGTTGGGGCATGGGAAAGGCAACCACACATTGATGTTTCTCTCCCTCTTTTTCTCCCTTTCTTCCCCTCTAAAAATAAATTAATAAAATTATTTTTTTAAATGTACAAATCAGCAAGTTTGGATTTGTATACTTTATTGTAAGAGATCGAACTTTTGAAATGGAAATTTAGTTGTAATTAGAGCCATCTACAATTCCTAAGAAGGCTGACTTTTTAGTTATTTTTCACTAAATACTATTAGTAGACCATAGGGCAAGTGTACCTTCTCTAACTTGATTGTTGTACCAGATATAATAACATGATACTTGCCATAGTATGCATCAGTAATGAGAATGAGGGTCTTGAAGAACTTATATATGCATGGAGGAAAATATTTCATAAGTCACAAATTAAAATACCTTTTGTTTTTGTATTACAGATTGGTTTTTCAGCGGCGGATGCAGTAACAGGACTGAAACTGGTAGAAGAGGGAGTACCTAAAGAACACTTAGCCTTACTGGCAGTTCCAATGGTTCCTTTGCAGATAATATTGCCTCTGATTATCAGCAAATACACTGCAGGTCCCCAGCCACTAAACGTATTTTACAAAGCTATGCCCTACAGGTAAAAATAGACTAAAACCTTCTTAAATAAGAAAAGTTAAGTGAGGAACATCCATCAGTATCACTAATATCTGTGTGTAGCGCATTTATGGGAAAAAGGCTTGAAAAGCTTCTGTAATATCATTTATATGCACTTTTATCCCTTTGTAACCTTCTAGTAGGTTTTAGATATAGGCTTTATTTATGTAGTAGACACAGATTTCTATTTTAGTTGTTTTTTAACCTAAAATGGAAGTCAGCTCATTGTTTCTTTTCTTTTTTAAAATAGATTATTGCTTGGATTAGAGTTTGCTCTCCTGGTTTGGTGGACTCCTAAAGTAGAACATCAAGGGGGATTCCCTGTATATTACTATATTACAGTGCTGCTGAGTTACGCATTACACCAGGTAAGCTTGTTGTTTTCTCAGGAAGTAAACTGTTTCTTGTAAGATAAGACATTTTTCTGTGGTCGCCTTAAAATAATTATAGTAACTTTAGGAATTAAGAAATGACCTGACAATGAAATTATTTGACAGTGGACTTTAAACTTCGTGACTTTTGATTTAACTTGTTCTATTCATGGAGTTTTTCCTCCATTTATTACATTTTTTTGTTTATTTGACAAGTATTTTTTACCTTTCAGGATTTATTGCTAAGCTAGTAATTTTACCCTTGCTAAGTTGTCCTCAGTTCATCTCTACACTTGGGATCTTTCTTCTAGTTCCAATACTTTTTTCTTTCTGAAAATATTTTAAAATAATGATGTTTATTGGGTTAAAAGTTTCAGGTTTTTGGTTTAGATTCTGTATTGAAAGTTGTGACTTATTATTTGTGATTTTGGAAGTTGTGTGCTTTTTCCTTTTTTTTTTTTTTTTTTTTGTTTAAGATTTTATTATTTTTAGAGAGAAGTGGAGAAAGGGAGAAAGAGAAGAAGAGAAACATTGAAGTGTGAGAGGTGCATTGATGCATTGATTGGTTTCACCCACCATCAGCTGGTCACTTGGCCCTCAACCCAGGCATGAGCTGTGACTGGGAATCCTTTGGGTTTGCAGGCCAGCACTTGATCGATCCACTGAGCCATACCAGCCAGGACACTTTTTCCTTCTTTATCAAATGTTTGTAATCCCCTAAAAAAAATGAGCCTCACCCTGGCCTGTGTAGCTCATTTGGGTGGGCATCCACCCGCAGAGCAAAGGGTCCTGGTTTGTTGGTTCGATTCAGTCTGGGCACATGTTTGGGTGGCCAGCCCAGTCCCCAGTTGTGGCCCATGTGAGAAGCAGGCAATCAATGTTCCTCTCATACGTCAGTGCCACCCTTTCTTTTTCCTGTCCTTCTCCTCTCTTTAAAAAAATTAACAAATATTTTTTAAAATGTTTAAAAAGGTTTTATTTATACATTTATTTTAAGAGAGGGTAAGGGGAGGGAGAGGAGGAGAGAAATATCAATGCGTGGTTGCCTCTTGTGCACCTGCAAGTGGGGACCTGGTTCTCAGCCCAGGCATGTGCCTTGAGTGGGAATCAAACCAGCCAGTGCAATTACACCTTTTTTGAAGTGTTTCTCACCTTGCCGCAGCCTTACCTTGCTGCTGTTGCAGAGTGGGGCTCCATGCTGGGGGCAGGTGGTTCGAGTAAGTGGCAGGGCCCAGCAGAGTCCTCTGGAACTCAACTGCAGTGTTTGCTGATGTGTGTTTTAGAATCACTTTGAATTTTTCTATGGAACCTAGCTTAAACATTTCGAAAGTTATATTTACCAATCCTGTACTTTGTTTTTAACTGAAACCTTCCAGGTAAGCGCAGTAATTTTTTGCATACAGTTGTATTATTTAAGAGATAATAATGGATTATGTCTGATTAACTGTATGTAAGTCATTGAGACTGGGATGTCAAATATCATTTTCTCTTGTTTTGCACATACTTAGTAAATGCTAGGCACAAAATAAAAGTTAAAAGAGCCCTGGCTGATGGCTAAGTGGAAAGGTGCTGGCCTGTAAACCCAAAGGTCGCTGGTTCGATTCCCCAGCCAGAGCACATAACCAGGTTGTAAGCCTGGTCTCCAGCCAGGTCTGTGGCTGGAGGCAGGTGAAAGGCAATCAATCATACATTGGTGTTTCTCTCTCTCTCTCTCTATCTCTTTGTCTGTCTTCCTCCCTTCCCCTCTCTCTAAAGATAATAAATAAAATCTTAAAAAAAAAGAAGTTAAAAGAAGTGTTTTAGGTTAACAGATGCTTCCCTATCTGTGTAACTAAAAGAAAATGATGACGTAGTAATCCAAAAATCATCTGTTTGGCTTTGGATTTCACCAGAGAATTTTTCAAAGTGTAATCATTGAAAATTCAGAAACCAGATACTTTGTGGGAAAAAAAGGTACAAGGGTCAAGTAAGTTTGAGAAATGAATGGTACATGACATAACCCCTATTTATGTAGCACCCTAATCATTCCTTCAAAAAACATTAAGTGGATACTGATTTCATGCCAGAAAACAGTCTAACTACTAAAATATAACTGTGAATAAATCATGCCACAAGCTCTGCCCTTGAGGAGTTTGTATCTCAATAGATTTTCAGAGGGCCTGCAGTGAAGGGGACCTGTTTAATGTTATGTAATGTAGTGTTTCTCAGTCATATTTGATACTGAAATATCCCAGGGAACAGTATTCAAAGGAATACTGTTTTGGAAACATGGTTTATTTCCATGTTCCTAAATGAAGGGTTAATTCTTGCCTCTTAAGCACTTTAAAGAGATTTTTCTCTTCAGTTTGTCACATAAACTTTGAAATGTTATTTTTATTCTATGTATGTAGAATAAAATTATATGTAGGTACATAATTGTATTTCATGTTTCTTCCAGTATTGGAGTGCTTACATGTGTAATACATATATACATATAAATGGACATACACATATATATGATATATTTAGGTGCAATACAAATATGAAGTTGTGGTTAATCCTTTATTCATCTTCAAGACCATCTCGTCTGTCATTTTCTCATTTGAGCTTTCCTTGACTTCTTACGGTTGATTAACTTCTCATTTTCTTAGGCCCCAGTAGCATGATGTTTGTACTTCTATTTACAGTACTACTGCATTTCATCAGAATTATTTATTTCCTACTTACTCAGCCTGGAATAAATTCTTGCAGGGCATAGAGAGACTCTTAGTCATCTTTATATTATTATGATCTAGCATAAAGCCTGATTAATGAATACTCAATAAATGTTGACTTGAGTTTAATAAGGGTCATGAGAATTAATTTATGATTTTGATTTTCATAATTCATACTATAGCTTTATAAAGTCTAATTGTACTAAAGATATTTTATATTTTCCTTGTAGATTACATTGTACAGCATGTATGTTTCCATAATGGCTTTTAATGCAAAGGTTAGTGATCCACTTATTGGAGGAACATATATGACCCTTTTAAATACGGTGTCCAATCTGGGAGGAAACTGGCCTTCTACAGTAGCGCTGTGGCTGGTAGATCCCCTCACTGTGAAAGAGTGTGTCGGAGTATCAAACCAGAGTTGTCGAACGCCTGATGCTGTTGAGGTAAGTATGTTGTAATTTTAGATAACGTTAAACTAATATTAAAATACTAATTTCCTTATTTTGCCTCTAAAAGTACAGTATTTTAAAAATCACATCTGTCTATAGTTTCTAGTGTAGAAAGCTACATATTCTTCTTTCCCGTCGTAGCTGAGGGTTATAATGCACTCAGATCAGCAAGGGTAGCTTGCTTGAAGGTGCTTCTCCGCAAGCAAGGAAGTCTCTCTCCCTCTACCTGAGGATCATTTTCCTACATAATAGGCACTTAATAAATGTGTTATTAATAGTTAAGTTTTAAAATTATAGCGAAAGGGAATCTTCATTGGCTATTTATTTAACAATTCTAGGTAAAACCTGCTAACTACTTGGTTTCACCTGCAGTTGTTATTTGAAAATAACATTGGCCTCCTTCTGGAGTAGATCCATTACACATTTCCTCACATTTCAGATACGAAAATCTGTATCTTGAACATGAGTATTGTGTGTAGCATGAGCTGAAAATTGCTTTTAATCCTGCTAGTACTGAGAGATTAAGATACATTAACATGGAACGAAAATAAATTTTAATTAATCTTTTAAATTACAAAGTAAAAACATGTAAATTGCTACATACTTCCATTTTGAAATTACAGAATATCAACATTTATTTTTACAGGTTTGCAAAAAACTCGGTGGCTCATGTGTTACAGCACTGGATGGTTATTATGTGGAGTCCATTATTTGTGTGTTTATTGGATTTGGGTGGTGGTTCTTTCTTGGTCCAAAATTTAAAAAGTTGCAGGATGAAGGACCGTCTTCATGGAAGTGCAAAAGGAGCAATTAATGCATTCACTACTGGGCATTCTCAGAAAGGTAACTATTGTTTAGTTTTAATGAAGAGAGCTATGATAATCAGTGTACAGGAGTATAAAGTACTCTTTTAAACAAAGAAATTGTTACTATAAAATGCCAAATAGTGAAAAAATAGAAATCTCTGTTTATATGTGATTGTCTTTTTCCTTGCCCTGTCAGTGTATTTACAGTTTACTTATGGTCAGGAAATGGGTTCTAAAACAACTTTTCTGGCCTTGTTATTTGATTTATGCTTTTTAAAATTTACTGACCAAAGTATCTTTAAGCAGCAATGCAGTAGCCATGAGTGGTAACCATGCAGTCAAGTATTGTTATAAGTTTCTATCATTGAGCTGTATTTAAAATTTTGATAAAATATATTAAATGGAAAAGAGCTTGATGTTCACATACTAACTGTAATACTCCTGACCTGTTGAAAGTTAAATATTATTTTGAATTGCAGATTGTTAAATTCTACGTGGAATTTCCTGAAAGAGAATTTAGACCACTGACCAAAATACCACTTTAATTGTTAATTTTTCTGATTACAACCACATTGTACTAATGAATCTGTGTTAAAAAAGACTATTTTAAATGTAGTTCCTGCTTTTGTAGGCATTAAAGATTTGTAAGAAGATTATTCAAACTATTTTTTTCTAAAATAAAAGCTATGATTTTTAATTTATTGATTCCCCAGCCCACCCTTTTTGGGAAGATATTTTGATTCCTTGTTAACTTTTATCCTGAAGCTTACGTATGTTTTTCTGTCATAAGTGCTATACGGCACACAGAAATCTCATGAAGGGATCAAATTTAGTGTTGTATGTATGTTGTTAGCAAAATGTTGTAAATAAAAATTAAATATTTCTTTCAAGTAGTTTTTTTTTTTATTTTTGATGGAGAAAAAAGGACCATAAAGCTTTCAGATTGAGTAAAATTTTAAGTAACACTATTTTTTTTTAATGCTCTAAGGAGAGGAACAAAGACATTTTGTGCCTTTGATAAATTAAATAATGTGATGAAAGCATGTTTCTTAATTAAGCACTTTACTAGTGAGAAAAGATCTCACAGTTTATACCAAATCAGGTACTGTATTTCCACTTATTAAAACACAATCTTCTGTTTATAAACTATAGTTTCCAGTAGAGAATTGCTATTTCAGGAAAATGAAGCTTTTCAGTACTTCAGCAATTTCCAACATATTACACAATAAATTTCTTTGCATATTTTGTGTTGTGTATTACTCTGACTTTTAAAACAGTATAAATCCTTCAAAGGTTAGAGAAAAAGGCAAATAGAGCCTTACTTGATAATTTTATTCTTGTGGAAAATATATACTAACTCCTGATTTTGTTAATTTTATAACATAGGTTGAATTTTATAGTGGGGTTTTTAGAAGTGATGGAGGATAAAATGGGTAGGAGAAAGTGGCATGGCACTGAGCATCTAAGAAAGATAGGCATGGCCTCTAGGACTCAGCAGTGCCATGGCAAAGCCTGTGTTGGGCATTGACGTTGGATCCTGAAGACTCGCCTGGAAACTCATCCTGGAGACGCAGCCTACATCTAACTGTAGGCTAGAGTACTCTGTCCCATGGTCATGCATTATTATGTGTTATAATCAAAATGTTTACTCAAATAAAGAAAAAAGCCCACTTTCACATCTGAACTGTATTTTGATTTTTAACTTTTGGATTAGGTAGCTTATGTTGTCTATTCCTTTTATTTCTTTTTAATTCATATTATTAAAATTATACATTTTTCACACATACTAGAAAGTTCACAGATCTTTAATGACCAAAGTTTTTAAAATATACTTTAAATTTATTTTTAGAGAGAGAGGGAAGGGAGAAAGGGATAGAAACATCAATAGGTTGCCTCTCGCATGCCCCCAACTGGGAACCTGGCCTGCAACCCAGGCATGTGCCCTGACTGGGAACCAAACCAGCAGCCTTTCAGTTCACGGGCCAGTGCTCAATCTGGGCCACACCAGCCCGTGCTGAAGTAGTGGAGGTTTTTTTGTTTTAATTTGTATTTTTTAAAGTATATTTTAAAAATATTTATTATTTTTAGAGAGGGCAAGGGAGAAAGACAGAGAGGGAGAGAGATACTAATGTATGGTTGCCTTTCACCTGCCTCCAGCTACGGACCTGGCTAGAGACGTGGCTTACAACCTGGTTATGTGCCCTGGCAGGGAATTGAACCAGTGGCCCTTTGGGTTTGCAGGCCAGTGCCTTATCCACTATGCTATCAGCCAGGGCTCTAATTTGTATTTTATTGATTTGAGAGGGGAGGGGAGGGGAGGGGGAGGTCAGGGTGGAGGGGAGAGAGAAAGAGAAAGAAAGAAACGTTGATTTGTTGTTTCATTTATTATATGTATTCATGTATTCTTCGATTGATTCTTTATGTGCCCTGAACCTGTCATCTTGGCATATCATGATGATGCTCTAACGAGCTGAGCTACCCAGATAGAGCTAATGACTAGTTTTAAAATATATTTTAAGCCTTTATGAGATTAAAATCAGTTATTGCATTTGCTCTAGAAATGATCAATTCTTATAAATTGTAGTCATTTGGTTATTTGCATACATACTTGTAATGCATGTTCCAAATGACTTATTAGTAGCTATGTTTAGCTATGTTGCATTCATTAATTACTGGTGGCATCTTAACCTGAATCTGAGGATCTGTTTATTGTAAATCAATAATACTAGAACGAGTAAAACTGTGTAACACAAAACCTGCTAAAATAAAGAACCAGCTTGTTTGGAAATATTCCATCCAGATTTCCACAATGTATTTACCTTAATATTAGAGAAAGTATACCTAAAAATTAATTTTATAATAACTATGTTAATATATTTAATACTCATTTTAGTTACAAAAGGGAAGGGTGATACAGCACATTTTAACTACTGAGACGTTTGTTTTAACCAATGTCTGGTAGATAGGAAGGCATAGTTATTTGATTTTCTGTTAGAAGGTTTAAAATACCTATTCAAGATCATGTTCTTTTCTTTTCACCTTAATCTCTGCCTGATTTGACAGTGCCAAATTTTAATGTAATCATTATTTAGTTTGGGGTTGAGAATCTTTTAATTTTGTATTGGTCAAAACTGCTGTTAGTCTTTATTTTACCTCTGTAACTTATTAACTAGGTATCCTTGGCTGGTTGTGGTTCAGTGGATTGCGTGTCAGCCTGTGGACCAAAAAGTTGCCAGGTTGATTCCCAGTCAGGGCACATGCCTGGGTTGCAGGCCAGGTTCCCCAGATGGGGGCGTGTGAGAGGCAGCTGATCAGTACCTCTCGCACACATCGATGTTTCCCTCTTTCTCCCTCCTTTTTCCTCTCTCTAAAATCAAGTTTAAAAAACATTTAAACAAATTGTTAGCAAGGTAGAATGGGCGTGGAGAGCTAATATTCCTTTGTGAAATTCTGTTTTGATAGAGGCAAGTCCTGTATCAGGGCAGAATAATTAATGTTCAGGACTCATGCCCTCTCTGTTAAATGTATAGAAACTTCATTTGTCTTGGATTTTAAGAATTGATTGCTTTTAAGAAGGTTTTTTTAAAAAAATTGGGGGTTGGATAGCAGTGGATGTTTTGCAGAAAAAAAGTTTTATGTAGCAAAATGAAAATTCTGTGATGAATTATAGTTAATGTTTTAAAAAATGTTTGCTAAGTGTGCGATTTAAAATATCAGCAATATCAGTTGGCATAGTTTACATGAAGCCTTTAAGCACTGTGAAAAAGGTTGCTACATTTCAGTAGTTTTTCAATGTAGACATAAGTTTTTATGTCCACACACATTTTGTGTGAAGAATAATGTCCAAATAGCACTACAAAAATGAATAAGTACCAGCGTAATTCTTAGGGAACTATCAGATGTCTCTGAAATTTAGTACCCTAGCCAGTTATAGTTAATAACACTATTGTAAAATATAAATATTAAAGCCTAGTCTTATTTTCATCAGAATGACCTTAATTGTGGGGAAAGTTTACTTTTCATAGACTTAGAGTCAATGAAATTAAGATATTTTTATTCCCATGCATCTATAAATATACTTTTAAAAGTTTGGCATATTTGATAAATTATGTCTATATTCTTGTCCTTTGTAAGAATTAGTATAAAATTGGGAAAAAAACACCTCGATGTTGAAAGCTGTCATTGTTGGTATCTTATATGAAATCATCGGAAATATGTATAGTTTTGAGTTAAAAGTGCACAGCACCCTGGCTTGTATGGCTCAGTGGATTGGTGCCAGTGAACCCAAGGGTCACTGGTTTGATTCTCAGTCAAGGTACATACCCAGGTTGCAAGCCAGGTCCCTAGCTGGAGGCAGGTGAAAGGCAACCATACCATACATTGATGTTTCTCTCCCTTTCTTCCTCTCCCTGCCCTTCTCTCTAAAAATAATGAATAAAAATCTTTAAAAAATGCACAGCACATCATCATTTCTACTACTATAATTTTTGAAAGATCTAGCATTAACTCTTGATAGCTAAGCATTACTTGTTTTAGTATATGTGAAATGTTCACTTGGTTAATTTATTTAAAAATGTATGCCAAAGCTTGATAGTTATGCAAAGTTTAAATATTTATTTGGAGATATTTGAAATAAAGTCTCCAGATTTTACACAAAGGATAATTTAGATGCTCAAGATGATTGCTTTGCAGTGATTGCTAAAATCATGAAACATTAATGAAATATTATTTTGGGATTTTATGATTTTATTTATTTATTTTTAGAGAAAGGGGAATTGATGTGCAAGATAAACCAGTTGGCTGCCTCTTGCATACCCCCCAACTGGAGACCTGGCCCACAACCCAGGCATGAGCCCTGACTGGGAATTGAACTGGTGACCCTTTGATTCTTAGGCCAACACTCAATTCACTGAGCCACACCAGTGAGGGCTACATTATTGAAATACTATTTTGATTTTTATTAAATAGTAGCAAAATTTACCTTTATATCATTGATGTTAAAATTATACCAGATTGGCATTATGTAGTTAAGACTAAATACAGTAATCTAAAGTCATGTACATGTACCACTGGACCTTTTTTCCCCCTTTTTTATAAAGACAGGCTGAATTATTGGTTGTGTCTTCTAATAGTCTGGGCAAAAGGAAGAGTAAGTGGAGCCATAACATTTTTCCTGGAAGATGAGGTGACATATATTTATATATGTATATATTTGGTATTAGAAGAATTTCACTGGGAAACTATTACACAATCTCTTGCTTCTTAATTTTTTATTGGCTTTGGTGATTACAATTTTGAGGGATTTCTTTAAAGGACAGTTTGGGACTGTGTAGAAAGTATCATTTCTTCATCATTAGAGCTTTCTAAGCCCATTTTTCTCAAACTTGGGGCCTGTGCTGAAAGAGAAGCCCTCAAAATTAATTTGTGACGGCACGGTGAGAAGCCGTCCAGAGCATGTTAGTTTGCTGGGGCTGCCATAGCAAAATACTACAGACTGGGTGTCTTAAACAACGCAAATTAATGCTTTCACAATTCTGGAGGCTAAAAGTCCAAGATCAAGGTGGCAGCAGGTTTGGTGTCTCCTGAGGTGTCCTTGGTTTGGAGACTGCCACCTTTTTTCCTGTGTTTTCACATGATCGTTTGTGCACTCATATCCCTGGTATCTTTTCCTCTTATAAGGATACCACCAATTCTATAGAATTAGGACCCCATTCTTATGACTTAACCTTATATACCTCCATAAAAGCCCTGTCTCCAAATGCTACAGTCACATTGGAGTTTAGGTACATACCATACAAATTTTGGAGGGACACAATTTGGTGCATGACAAAGATGTTTCTCTAGTATGTACATTTTAAGGGGAAATGAGATCTGGGACTGTGGCCATACTTCTGTATGTCTGGAGACATAAGTTTGTCTTCCATCCTGAAGATGTATATTTACCTTCCAAAGGGGAAGGACCCAGGATTCTTCCCAAGGAAAATTTGTTTACACTAATGAATTAGGATTTCCTTTCTCTTAAGAGGAGGAAGGGCTTTGGTACAGCTGCCCTGTGGAGCCACACATAGTCCTGCTTGTATTGTAGGGTTCCTCACCTACATTACAAATCCCAGTATATGTAGGCTCTGATAAGCTGTTCATTGATCTGGTTCTCATCTGTCACCACACAGGTGAGCATTGAAGTGTATGGAACAAATGTGATTATTATAAGGAATAATGAAATTTATCTTTGCTCCAGAAACTGTGTGTTCAGTACAATGTGAATAAATCTAACTTAACAAACATGTTTTATCTGATGTTTCTTGAAATTGTAATCTCTTTAATACACATTTTTGGGGGATTATATTATGGTTAGAGGCTTGGGATAATGAAAACCTGGGTCTCAGAATCGAGTGTTCAGTCTCAAGTCATGTCTCTATTTTATATTTTCTCCTGGTCTAAATGGGGCAAATTATCTGAGTAATTTAAGGTAATAATAATAATTTTTTTTAAAGTCAACACCTGTGGGTAGAGGAAAGAATAAATTTCACTAGTGAGAGGTGAGTTGAGGCAAAAATGTTTGGAAGGTTTATGTGAATAAATCTGACCCTTCTAAATCAGATTTATTACATGATAGAGTGGAATGGCAGAACAGTGGACTACAAGTAGGGCAATCCTGAAGGACTACTTAATTCTGAACCTGTTGATGTAGACATTATACGCTTTATATTATTAGGCATATATTTATACATTATCCTTAATATATTGGTGAGTCTCTTACAGTCTTTAATTCTTACTTGATTCAACAAAATTATTACCTTTTCTGCAATAAAATTTTCTTGACAAGTCTTTCTCCTTTGGAGGTTCATAATTTACTCAGCAAAGAAAGGGCAATGAAAGAAAGGAGGCAGAGAGTAACTGTGTTTAGGGGAATGTTGGGAGAGGTGGTTTTCTTTTACATGCTATTCACAGCTTCTTGATGGCAAATGCCATGCTCGGAGCCCTGATTAGGAAAGCAATTCTAGCTTTATCTTAAGTGTAAGTGGCCAATTTTGAGTACTAACCATGTCGTAGTGACTCGAGCTGATTGTGCTAGAGGAGTGAGTTCCTGACTGAAACAGCAAATTTGTAGACCAGCTATCAGTCCACTAGGTGTCTTGGCATAAAAACTGTGCTTCCATTATCATATGGATGATAATGCCTGGACTCATAATTTTTTAGGAAGTCATACAAAGAGTTTGAGATGTATAGCATGTGTTGGTAGTGGAAGGAAAATGAGAAATGCACAGGCAGATACTGAGTTGTTGGAGATAGGTTAGTAATACTTGTAGGGATTTGCTTCTGAGGTAGGGGGCAGTGTTGGTGGATGAACTCAATAGAGCTGTATTAGATCCTGAATATAGCCCAAACTATATTCCAGACATTAAGCCCTGGCTATATTGCATTTCCTGGTGGTGGCCTGACAACTGGCTTGAGGTCCCAGGGTTCCTTGTTTCTCCCACCCAACAGTCTCCCGCCACCTATTTCAAAACACAAAAATCAAGGTACAATTTACATAAAATGCACAAGTCAATTTGAATAGTATACAAAATCTTCCAATATAGTCCTATTCTCTCCTTCCTTTGTGCTATTATTGTCGTACAAACTTCTTCATTATACATTATTAGCCCATCAACACCGTTTTATGATTACTGTTTTATCTAGTTGTCTTTGAAACTTAAAGGCGAAGCAAAGAGTTAAGAACAAAAATACATCTATGCAGTATTTTATATTTTACCATGTAATTACCTTGACTGGCACTCTTTAAATTCTTCATGTGAATTGTAAATACTAGTTCTGTCCTCCCTAAAGGCTGTAGGACTGAATTGGTCTGGAAGGAAGTGGACATGAAGAGGAGATGGGCAAAACAGGAGGAGGAAGGCTAGGTAGAGATTTTGCTCTGTAGAGAAGTGAAGAGGCTCTCATTCAGCTATTTAATAAGATTCTTTTATGATCGGGAACTATGCTTGGCTCTGGCTATTCAGGCATAGACACAGCCATGATAAAGACACACAGTTCCTGACCTACAAACTGGTAGGGAAGGAAGGGAAGGAAAAGAAAGCCTGTCAGTTCATCAGGTTACAAATTGAATTTCATGTTGTGTGTGGAGAGGACCTAACAGATCTAGTGTTCAGAAAAGCCCTCTTTGTGGATATGATACTTAAACTGCGGGGTGGAGAAGGCCAAGGGGAGGAGGGATCAGGGCATTCTACGCGGCGGGAACAGTAAGTGCAAAGGCTATAAAAGAGGGATGACCTTGGCGAGTGCGTAGAACAAAGGTCAGTGCGCTTGAGGCATAATGAATGAAGTAGGGAACAAGAGCTTAGATAGCTAGGGTCTTGGTTATGCACTACCTTGTGCCTGAGCCCGAAGAAGTTTGGCATTACTATAAACACGATGGAAAGCCATTAAACCAGAAATAATACACAGAAAGTCTGTAGTCTCTGCCTTAACACATATTCTATGTCCAGCACAGTGTTTTGCCAACACTTCAATTCCAAAATGGTGGTTTCATGTAAAAGTCTACGTTTGAAGCTTATCTTGAAAAAAATCTGAAGATCCTCCTTACCAGACTCCAGCTGTTTGTGGGTGTAATTCAGTGTTGGGGTTTTGTCAGGCAAGTGCAAAGAAGGCCCCGGGGTTGGAGTTGAGGCTATTTTCAAGGGAGAGGTTATAGTGCTGAAACAGAGACTAAGATGGGAACTGATGACCAGAGGGGGCAGGTGAACAGGACACGGCTGTGTCTTGGTCATGTCAATGAACTCAGAATTATTGCTGTAAGTGGGGGAATGAACTACTTCGATTTCTTCTGTTTTGGCACCTATGAAACCCTTACGGCGGCTGGGTTAACTGAAAACACAAGTGGGTCCCCTCCCCAGTAGCTTGGTTGAAAATCCTTCAGTCCCACCCCTGTGCCACAGGGATCACCCAGGCTAAAACGCTGCCTGGTGTGAGAGTCATTGCTAGGGTGTCTCATAACGGGTTGGGAGGCCCGCACACTGGCCACTGAAGGAAGGAACAGTTAGTTATTCGTCCGGCCACTCCGAGGTCTTGGCGCCCGCAGGAGGAGCGCGGCGCCCCCAACAGCCCGTGGCCCGCGGATCCCCGCCGCCCGCGGGAGGAGCGCGGCGCCCCCTGCCGTCCGCCCGCGGCAGGAACGCGGCGCCCCCAACAGCCCGTGGCCCGGGGATCCCCGCCGCCCGCGGGAGGAGCGCAGCGCCCCCTGCCGTCCGCCCGGGGAGCGCGGCGCAGGCTCGCGGAAGGCCGGGAACATGGCTGGGCGGCCCGCGACCCGGGCCTCGCCGCCGGCTGACCGAGATGCAGCGGCGCCCAATGTGGTGGCACGGGTGTCGCAGTGGGCCGATGACCACCTGCGCCTCGTCCGGGTATCGCAGCCCCGCCGGGCGGGCAGGCGGTGGGCGCCGGGCCGGGGGCACCAGCGGCGCGGGTGCGAGGCGGCGAGGGGCGGGCGGGGGGCGGGCGCTGTGCTGGGTCCCGCCGCTCCCCAGCGAGCCGGCGCCCGCAAGGCCTTAACCCAGTTGCGTGGGGCCTCGTGCGCGTAGGCCCTGCAGGCCTGGGGAGAGAAGCGGTTTTAAAAACCGTGGTTTTATTTTTAAGTGAAGTAAGAAACCACCGAAGTTTAGCAAGGGAGGGACATTTGAGACGACCAGGCTGGAGAGGATTGCGGATAAGACCCCGTGGTGGTGCTGCGAACGGGGTGGGTGTGGGGTTCAAAGAAATGGAGGGAGGAATCGAGAGGGCTGCCCGCCTGGGTCGATGTTGGCAACAGTTGCTGATAAGAAGTAGTTGGGGTAAATGTTTTGTTAGGAAAACCTAGGGAGCTTTAGGGACACGAGGGCTTGACCATTAGACTTTTAAATAGAGCTGTGTGGACTTGATCGTGGTCGTTAGACTTCTAAAGGTAGCTGGACGTGTGCTAGGCAACTGGATATGGGAGTCTCGAGTTGAAGGGATCAGAACCGGACTGTACCTTTGGGAATGAGCTGCTTTTGCCTGAAGAAGTATTTCAAGCTTGGGTGACGTCTTGGAGCGAGTCAGGAAAACGGAGAAAGTCCTAGATTTGAAGTGAGACTTGCGGGACTCAGCGTCTGGAAATTGGGGAGTGGAAGGTGTCAGCCAAGATTAGGAAGGATCAGTGAGGGAGGAGGGGGAAAAGCAGGTACCCCAAAAGCTAAGTAAAGAGAATGTTTTCGGAAGGAATGATTAAACTTGGTTGAATTCTGCTGAGAATTTGGGTAGGATCAGCAGCTTTGCAAATACTCTGCAGCCGAGCAGCCGGGAGAGCGGCTAGGACCATGTCTGTTTTCGCTCAGGAGTGCAGCTGCAGTCCTCAAAGTACTTACAACCTGTCACTTAGAAAGGGCTAGATAAATACTTACTGCATTAATGAATGGAGGTAGGTATATACATGTTTATTGACTAGGCCTCTAGTCTTCCAGGTAGGCAGGAAGAGAGGATTTTATTTTATTTTATTTATTTTTAAAATATTTTATGTTATTCTTAGAGAAAGGGGAAGGGAGAGAGGCAGAGAGGGAGAGAGACATCAGTGTATGGTTGCCTTTCACCTGCCTCCATCTATGGTCCTGGCTTGCAACTTGGTTATGTGCCCTGGCTGGGAATAGAACCAGAGACCTTTGGGTTCCCAGGCCCGCACGTTATCCACTGTGCCACCAGCCAGGGCTTGAGAGGATTATTTTAAATTGGAAAATGACTTAAGTAGGACTGGGAGAGTTCATGGATATATTATTGCAAATAACCCATCACAGAATGTACCCCATGTGTGCTTTCAACTTCATTTTTTAAATACCTACTTACATTTATTGAAGAAAAGCATACCAGATTCTTACTTTTGTTTAGGAAGTTGCTGGGTTCTTTTAAATTAAACTCCTTTAGGTCTGTTTCTGTTGAAATGAAACACTTATAAAAACATCACTAAGTTTTTCTCAACAACTTACCCACATGTATTCCCCAAGGTGCTGTATTTTAAGGTTTTGATGAGTGAATCTTCTACTTAAATTCCCACTAGAGACTCAGAATTATGTGTTACTGTGGTCATTACAGAAGAAGTATTCTACTTATTCTTACTTTCAAGGACGTCATGGTTAAAGGAAAACAATAGCAAACAAGACAGTATTATATGAACAGTTACTGTGCATGCCAGATAGTTTGGAAGAAAAGGGGGAAGATTAATAGGTCGGTGGGCAGTTAAAGGTGTTTTTGGAATAAGTAGGTCTTGTAGAGTGTGCTTTTTTGGACATAGGAAGATAGCCTTTTACCCCTTCTAATGAGTGTTTTCACTGTTGTGAATAACAATTAGAATTAATCATTAAATTTCTTCCGAAGAACATCAGCACCATAATGGCCATGGCTGGAATGATATTACTTCTAAGAAGTGTTCGACTGGTAAGTTTAAAAATGAACAAGGCATTGTAGGAAACAAGAGACAGTTCATTTTTTCTCACTTAAGACAGTTTTTATCTCAAGCAGTGTAGCATTTTGTTATTCACGTTAGAAACATTTAAATAGTATTTTAGAACAATAAACAATTAAGATCTGTTTTAACAGTCACACATCCACTGTATTTTATGGAAAATAATTGCCCAGTCTGTGTATCCATCACCACTTTCTTCTTGCTTAAAAAGGAATCTGAAAGGATTCAGTTTGCTAGAATGGTATAATCAATCACTAAATTTGCATTTTAGACATTGTAAAATTTCTCAAAACTGTTTTCTGTACTGGTTTTAGATTTAGATCACAGTTGAAGTATGTCCCTTTGCACTGAATAATTTATGCCTTTTCTGATTTGTAACCATCTTGAAGATCTGATGATGTGCAATAAAGCAAGATGTACAGCGTAAAAAAATATTATGCTTCAGTTACCATATTTTTTTGCACTTTCAATAGTGTTTTAATAATAAACAGTATGGAAATTCATTTGCTATATCAAGATTTACAAGTACTGTTTTTGTAACTGTCCTTGCTATATATAATTTTAGTGTCATATTATAATCTGGCATGGATTTAGTGCTTCTGCGTATATTTATTTCCTACATTTATTATCTCTTAGTGTTTTATATTATCATAGATTGACTACAAGCATTACTATACTATATCTTTTCCAACTGTTGCCTTTTTTTTTCTGATTCCATGTTGGAACTTTTTTTTTTTTTTTTTTAATAAGTGCCTCAAACTTATTTTTAACCTTACAGCTAATAGGTTCTTTCTTACAGCTCCATGATTTTGTAAAGAATTTATTTGGCATAATATAGGTATATCTTTATCATATATTTTATATTATTTTAGTATTATATGAACTTTTGAGACTTTAGTTCTTTTCATCCTACTTTTTTCTTTCTGTATCTTAAAAATCTATATCCCATGTATTTTGAAGGTTTTCAAACTGTCAGAATATGAAATGATCTGATTAAGAGTTTGTGTAAAAATAGCACCAAAGGATCATTTCTCTTGGTAGCCCATAAAAACATACATCAGTTTGGTCAAGTGCAGCGGGAAAGTAGAAAAGGGAGGAAGTTTGTGACTTTATTTTGGTAGCTTTGTAACACTTTCAGTCATTTTGGGTACACAGTTAACTAAAACTTCTATTTTTTTTATATATGCTACTATTAGTTTATTCTCTTCTGTCCTTCATTAGTTTTGGGTGTAGTACAGGGGAAGACATACACATTTTAGCCTATCATTCTTTTGTTTTTAAGATTTTATTTTTCTTTATATTTTTGGTTTTATTTATTTTTAGAGAGAGGGGAAGTGAGGGAGAGAAACATCAAATTGGGAGAGAAACATCAAATTTGGAGAGAAACATCAGTTCTTTGCCTCTTGGACACCCCCAACTGGTGACCTGGCCTGCAGCCCAGGCATGTGCCCTGACTGGAAATCAAACCGGTGACCCTTTGGTTCACAAACTGTTGCTCAGTCCACTGAGCCACACCAGCCAGGGCTAGCCTGTCATTTTAGATATTAACTCTGACCTCTAGGATTCATACCCTTCCAAGCATCAGACCATGATGATGTTTCATCGCTACCCTCTCATTCGGGTCAGTGGTGATCATCTTAACCCTGAGAGGATCCAAGTTAAAGACTCACAGCTTACTCCTAGAGTACCTGCTCCCATTGACGTTGATGAATTCATCGATGCCACCTTTGTGATGTCACAAAGCCGTGTTGGGAGTCATCATATGCACATCAGCCTATTTTTCTCTATTTTTTCCACACTTTTTTCACAAACAGCTTTTGTCAGGTGACTCGCTTAAACTCTTCATTTAGGATTTCCTCTCTCTTTCATTTACATTTGGCATATTCCACAGCCTTTATCTTGTTTTGTTTTTGTTTGTTTTGGTGCCACATTCTTGAATACTGAAAATAGATCCAGAATCCTTCTCCCCCAGTTTTCTTTAGAAAGTTTGTTATACTCACCTGCTTTTTATCTGGCTTCACCAGTTGTGCACATTTGTCACAGTTGTGCACATTTGTCACAGTTGTGTTTTTTCTTTCTCCCTCTGAAACCATTTGCAAGCAAGTTGCAGACATCAGAAAACATGCCCCATAAATACTTCATAAGGGTATGAAGCCTAAAACAATAATATGTTCCTGCGTAAGTACATTAATATTCTGTCTGATAAATTTAACATTTTTTGCACTAATATGATCTAAGATACAGTTCATATTCAGATTTACTTTTGAAAACTATTCTTTGCAGCTGTTTTTCTTCCCAGTTGAAGATTGCATCAAGGATCATGCATTCTGTTAGGTTGTCATGCCTCTTTATTCTTCTTTGATCAAGAAAATTATCATCTTTGTTTTTAATTTATGTCTTATGTGACATTGTCATTTTTGAAGGGTCCAAACCAGTTGTTTGTAGAATGTCTCACACTCTGGGTTTGTGTGTTTCTTCATTAGATTTAGTGTGAACAAGACAGTGGTGTATACTTCTTCTTGTATTGCATCAATAGGATCATATGCCAGTTTGTCCTATAACATTATCACAAATAATATAATTAATAATCCCTTAGAATTTTAGACCCAGTCCATTGTAAAATTTCCTTGATTGTCTCAATGATATCTTATTTAAATAGGTGATTTATGCAAATTGGGACTCAAATGGTCTGAATATTATACTTGATTATTATATCTTATTTATTTTATAACAATCTACACTTTCTGTCCCCACCCTTCCCCCCAAGCCACTGATTTGTTAGCATAACCAAATTGTTCCCTTGAATGTTCCACATTCTGAGTTTGTCTGCTATGATGTTTTTCTTGTGTGGATTTTTAAATTTTATACTGTTTAGTTCAACTTTACTGTCTTAGGATGTTGGGTACTGATTTATCCTGCACATGGGAGGTTCTTAGGTAGACATGATTATGAATGAAGCTGGTCCCTACGTCCCTGTAGTGTTGTTAATTGAAAGACATACTTATAAAATGTTGGCCATACGGCATTAGGTATTAGGCATTTAATTACATTTCTAATGTGGACTTTTTTGTCCTATTTCTCCTACAAGATAAAAAATAAGAAATGTCTTGTTGATTAAGATTTCTAATTTAATTTTTAGGTTTTCCCAACAGTAGCTTAATAAATAGGTTGCACATCTATAGAGCAGGATAGTAGCTACTTAATCAGATTTGTGTGGTGCCCAGGACAGATCTATACTCATTAGATGCACTTCTTTGTAATGATTTGTGTCATATTTTGAGGATATTAGCTTTTAGAAGTTAGGAGTGTATTTAATATGCTCTATGTGGTAGCTTGAAATAGTAAGATAGTGACAAAGATTTCGAAAGAATGTTTTAAAATTTTTTTATTATTCTTGTTTATTATATTACAGTCGTCAATTTTTCCCCCTTTGTCTTCCTCTGCCTGGCCTCCCCTGCTCCAACAATAAATCCATCAACAATAAATCCCATCAATCCGCATATCATTGTCCATGTCCATGGGTCATTCTTTGATTCAGACTCCCTTCCCTTCTTTCCACCATTTCTTTCCTCCCCTCTGGCAGCTGGCAGCTTATAAAGAATGTTCTTATAAACATTTCTAAAATATTAATATGAAATGTAGAACCAAATACAAAATTTTCAATGGTTGTCTTTTTAAATCTTTAAATAACAATTTGACACAGTTTTAAAGTGAAAATAATATAATGGTGTATTTTTCTCACTGTAAATCATCAGACATCAAAATTTACAAGTTCTTCAGATATTCCAGTAGAATTTATAAGAAAGAATGTTAAACTGCGTGGACGATTACACCGAGTAACTGAGGATGGTTTCGAAGTTGAACATGTACCTATTACTGTACCTATGATATCTTCATGGAGAAGTAAGTAAGGGGCAAGTATAATGAAACTAAATAACCACTTTAGTGTGCCTTTATTAGCAGTTCTTTATAAAATAGCAAAAAAATGTCATTTTAATTTTTAATAACACCAAACTCTTAGCCTTACATACAAGGAACTGTTTGATTTAGCTCCAGATTTCTTCCTTCCGTTCCTCATTTAAAATTCTTTTAACCACTCATTTTTTCATTCAGACATTCAAGTTTTCATTCCACAAATATTGACCACCTGTTATGTTCCAGGCCCTATACTAGCTGTACAGTGATCAGTGAAACAAGACCATTCTACCCCTTGGAGCTTACATCCTAGGTGGCAGATAGACAGCAGATAAATGCATTGTTTTAAGATCTGTGAAGAAAGAAGCAGGGTGGGGGGCATGTGAAGGGGGAACCTACCTCTATAAAGTGGTTAGAGAAAGCCTCGGTGAGGAGTTGCTATTTAGTCAGAGACCTGAAGAACGAAGAGAACAGGCATAGGAATGAGTTTGGCACTTTATATGAAGCCATGTGAAGACCCATGTGCCTTGGGTATTGGGAAGAAGAGGACAAGAGGCACCAAAGCAGATTGGAGAGCTGGGCAGGGGCTGGTTCTTTCCTGCTGCAATTCCCATTTTTCCCTGTTTCCCATCAAAGGCCCCAGTGACACAGACCTAACTGCTGCTTAAATGTGTTCTCAGGCCCCTGGGTGAGAATCCAATGGGTTCTTTAGATGTCAATTCTGAGAAGCCTTCCTTAACTCCCAAGCAATTTTACACAGTATTTGAATTCATTTTCCTGTCACGTGTTTAGGTTTATATCTTCCCACTGAACTGTGAGCTCGCTGTTGGTCAGGGACCATTTTCATTCATCTTATTTGCGGTTCCTAGAAAAATAATTGTTTACCAATAGAGACTTGTAAAATTTGTCAAATGAATTAAAGATCTTCTCAACATTATTTTAATTTTATGGAGAAAGGGGTTCTTGCTCTGACGGGTGTGGTCAGTGGGTTGAGATAGTCCCACACACAAAGCAGAAGGTCACAGGCTTGGGAAACATACCTGCCTTGCAGATTTGGTCCCCAACTGGGGTGCATGGAAGAGGCAATGAATTGATATTTCTGGAGTAGATGTTTTCTCCCCCTCTTTCTCCCTTCCCTTCCCCTCTAAAATAAAATTGTTTTTAAAAAGTAGGGGCTGTTTTTCACCCTAGAATGAGTATTACTCTGTTCAATGAGCTATGTATGACTGTAAATGAGTAAGATTGAAACTTTTTTTCAAATATACCTGACATGGTAGATTTTTTCAAACAAATAAAGCAGAATGTAAACACCTGGGATGTTCCCTAAAGAGAGATTACCTAGGATGTTTATCTGTTGGCCATTTTAGCTCTAAGCAGTGTTTATACTTCATAAGGCCTCTACCTTCTCATGAAGTTGTTCATTGTCAATAATAAAAATCTAGGGTCATTTTGTATCATGTACTATTTTTTTAATCTATTTTTTCAAGTTTTTTTCCCCCATTATTTTTAGAGAGAGGGGAAGGGAGAGAGGAAGAAAGGGAGAGAAACATCAATGTATGGTTACCTTTCACCTGCCTCCATCTGGGAACCTGGCCAGAGATCAGGCTTGCAACCCAATTATGTGCCCTGGCTGGGAATCAAACCAGCGACCTCTGGGTTCACAGGCCGGTGCTCAATGCACTGAGCCACACCAGCCAGGGCTTAAAAACCTTACTACTTGTTAGTCACCAAGTTTTCTGCCCACCTGATGGAGCAGAAATATAACAAATTCTTTAGTGTTGGTTCACCTCCAGTGTTTGTCTCACGTCTGCAGTTTGTTCCAGGTACATGTAGTCTTTAATGTGCTCTGGCCCTGATCCTTCCCCCACTTCTCTGTTTATTCTGTAAAACCCAAGTCTTACCCTCTTCTCAGAGTGATCTTGGGCCCCTGTTGCTTCCTCATAACCTTTCAGAACCATCTTCATCATTCTGTACTGTATGAATTGGGCTTTTTTTTAAAGGTATGCATAAAAGATTTATTTATTGAAGGGCTCGGGAGGTAGTTTTATATCACAGAAACAAAGCTAAAATTAGAAACTATAAAGTTTTAAAATGAGTATCTAATATTTCAGACAGCTTTACTGTTCTGTTGAAAATATATCATAAATATTACTTACCCAGTAGCTTTGTTCTTGAAAAGTAGAGCTTTAATACCTTATTAACCACACCATATTTATTTATTCTTATTTTTTACAGATTTTATTTATTTACTCTTTAGAGAGAGGGGAAGGGAAGAAAGAGAGGAAAGAACCAACAACGTGTGGTTGCCTCTTATACGGCCCCCAACTGGGGAACCTGGCCTGCAACCCAGGCATGTGCCCTGAGTAGGAATCAAACCAGCGACCCTTTGGTTTGCAGTCAGGCACTCAGCCCACTGAGCCACACCAGCCAGGGTGACCACATCATATTTTAAATGCTCAATGGGGAATCTGTTAATTTTAAAAGAATCCAGTGACCTGTCAAATGAAGAATTAAGACATCAATACTACCTTCTTTTTAGTTAAATTTATTGGGGTGACATTGATTAATAAAATTATATAGGGCTCAAGTGTACATTTCTATGAGACATGATCTGTATATTGCATTATGTAAAGGCATTAATACTTAAGGTTGATAGCACAGAAGGAGATTCATTGTTGGTCCCAAAAGCTTTGGTCAGCATGTTTTATTGGAAAACAGTTGGTTTTTATGGCAACATTCAAGGATTGGAGTGAGAGCTCAGAATCTTCAGGCTTCTCATAGCTCATGATGTACTAATGATAAGAATTTATCTAATCTTTGTTATGTGTTTTGCCTCAAGCTAATGTGTATATTTACAACATCACGAATTTTTGCTAAGGGCATATCTTCCTACTTGTGCCTATCTTTTCACACTTCTCTAATAAAACCTTAGGGCAGATTTGAAGAAGCCCATGTCCTAAAGAAAATGTTTTTCTAGTATCAAATAATATTGTAGCAGGATTATAGGATATATTCATGAACTCAAGTATTTTTCTATAGATTAGATAAATTTATACCTTCAACTACTTGTATATGATCTCAACAAATATTTAGTGTATATTTTCAGAAAAAAAAGGCATGAAGTATTTTTTGTCAGCTATATACCTTTTTGGAAATTCACAAATTTTTTCTAACATAAAACCTATTATTAAAGTTGAATTTGCTGAAATTTTATCAAGGGTTTTGATAAATAACTTTAATGCTATGTTACTTTGAATATAAATCATAATATTGTGCCTGGAAGTCAGTTTTGTAAAATATATAAAAAAGTAATAACTTTGATGTAAATCAGTATTTATTGAGATGGGAATATATCCTCAATTAGTTGTTAAGTAGAAAAGCAGTTTATACAGTTTAGTTGATAGTAGGATCCCGTATTATTAAACTATATATCTATAGATTTATGTGTATGTATATATATATAATGTTTATGTGTCTGTATAATGTATGTATATATACATGTGTATATGTGTGTATGTATACATAAAATGTGTATATGTATATATATGTGTGTGTATGTATGATTATATGTAACTTAGTGTGTGTGTATATATAAATCTGAAAGTTTTTTCTTTTTTTAAAGGTAAATTGGTTAAACCTCACATCCTGTTGTGCAGCTTACTGAAATGGGTTTTTGAAATTATTCCATCTGTTACACACTTGTATTGTTTTAACATTTATTTTTTAAAGGATTTTATTTATTGGTGTTGGCCTGCAAACCCAAAGGTCGCTGATTCGATTCCCAGCCAGGGCAACATAACCAGGTTGCAAGCCAGCTCTGTAGGTGGAGGCAGGTGACAGGCAACCATACATTGATGTTTCTCTCCCTCTCTCCCTCCCCCTCTCTCTGAAAAATAATAAATAAAATATTTTAAAATAAATACATAGGATTTTATTTATTTATTTTTATTTATTTATTTATTTATTTATTTATTTATTTTTAGAAAGAAGGAAAAGGAGGGAGAAAAAGACAGAAACATCAGTGTGTGACAGATAAATCAATAGGTTGTCTCTTGCATGCCTTTAACTGGCTCACAACCCAAGCATGTGCCCTGTCTGGGAATCAAACCATGACCTTTTGGTTCTCAGGCTGACACTCAATCTAGTGAGCCACACCAGCCAGGGCTAGTTGTATTATTTTAAAAGACTGGAATATAGAAATAAATAGACTTACATCTAGAGAATCTAGGAATGTATAAATAAGCATAATGTACTTAGTTGGTTTGGGGGAGTTAAATGATTTTTGAATTTGCATTCACAACATGGTATTAAAGCTATATTCTTTTCTTCCTGACCCTTTCAGAGGAGCCATGTGGTGTTTTGCTGGTTAAGCTGGCTGGCGTAGAACTTACTGAAACTGGGAAGGTATGGTTAGAAAAAGAACTAAAGCCTTCCCAATTGCTATGGTTCCAACTTCTTGGAAAGGAGAATTCCACACTATTTTGTTACCTTTTAGTAAATAAGGTAAGTAGTATGAGGAACTAGTGAACATTATTTTATTTATACATGGGTATGGCATTAATGAGAACCTTGGATATATGATGGGGTCGAATATTTTTGTGCTTTTTGAAACCGTTATTCTTAGTGATTATGTTTAGAGAACCAGATATTTATTTCATATATAAATTTTGTTTTCAAATTTAAGTTATATATATTTACTATAAAAATAGAAATTTATGAAAAAGAAAACACTTAAGTATTAATGACTCTGGACATGGCTACTTTAAGGAGAATCTTTATACATTTATTTATGTTATGAGAATGTGATATCACACTTGTTATTAAAAACCATTTGTTGAATGATGCTTGTCAACTGGAAGCCACAAAAAGCAAGGGTATTTTCTGAAGGTCAATATTGCTCAGTGTTTGAATATTAAAGTTGAGCACATTTAAATACTACTTATGATCAATAGTCATCTGAAAACATTGCCACAGAGCTTTCTTACCTGTTTTGATTGGCCATAGCTGCTGTGCACCTGGGGAGGCCCAGAGCTTTATCTGTGTTGCTCATACTGCTGCGTCACTGTGCCGAGTCCTTGGATGTGCCTCTCTCGAATTTTTGGTGGCTGATTCCTGAAAAAAGAATGTAGAAAAATTAAATAGTTGAAATGTGATGATGACAGAATTAAAAGTAGTTTTTCTTATTTTTAAGGTCCCTTTAAACAAGAATCATTTGAAGAAAAAATAACCATGTATTAAAGTGGTTAGAATTGTAATCATTTTAATTTTTAAGTTTTTGAATTATTAATTGAAAACCTAATGGAATCCATTATTTTTGCATGTCCAGATCATACTCATTTCTGTCAAAATGAGAATTATCCAAAACATCTTACATTTAAAATTGATGATACAAAATTTATAAAGATGCCAAAGATATTTCAAAAATATTATATTCTCATTTAGGTTGTGGAGTACATTTTATTCATCCTCAAATCCACCCTAGGGAGTCACCGTTTTTATTCCCATTTACAGATGAGACTCAGGGTAACCAACTGGAACCCTGTACTCAAGCCCAGCTCTTCCTGGCTCCTGGGCCCAGACTTCACCTTATATGTTTTACCTTATATTGCTTCCTAGCGGGTGACCAAACTATGCAACATGTATATTGTAGTAATTGACATCCATTGAATTTTACTAATGTGTGAGATTGAATTTTAACTATTCTGATTTTGATTTAAGCTCTTATTTAAATGATTGAGAAAACGTGATAAACATTTTAAAACTGTATTTATTAACTCATCAGCATCATATACCAAAAATTACTGCATTTAAAGAAGGAAAAGGTTACTTTTCTGTTATAGTCCTAGAAAATATCTCCTACTTTAAACCTGGATTTTTCACATGTTTAGAATTTGACTATAAATTACTTATCTAATGAAGCTATGAAGTTATTAATAATTTGTTAAAACCCCACAAGAAGTAGCTAAGCTGGATCTCTTTATATTGTAAGTTAGTGGGGGGAAAAGTTCCCTTTATCCAGTTTCATTAGGAAGTGAGGGATTCCAGGAATGAAATTTTCTGAAGGATGAGAATTAAAGGCTGGGCTTATTTTTTGTTAATTATTTTGTGGAAAGTTTTAAAAGTTTATTTACATGCCAGTGCCTTTCTAAACACTGGAAATTTGAACCTAATTTAACAGTTCAATGATGATTCATTTCATTTTGCATTTGCCTACTTTTTAGTTACTTTTGCTGAGGCCTCCTGTCATTTTTGCCTATCTTATATGGTCCATTTCCCCACCCAACAACAAACCAACCAACCGTTTTTTTGTTTTTGTTTTGTTTAATTTATTTTTAAAAATTTTATATATTATTTTCAGAGAGAAGGGCAGGGAGGGAGGAAGAAAGTAAGAGAAACATCAATGTGTGGTTGTCTTTCACCTGCCTCCAGCTAGGGGCCTGGCTGGAGACCTGGCTTGCAACCTGGTTTTGTGCCCTGACTGGGAATTGAACTAGCGACCTTTGGGTTTGCAGGCTGGCACCAATCCACTGAGCCACACCAGCCAGGGCCCAACCACTTTTTATAAGCTTCACTGCTTCTACACCTATTTGGGTGAGACCAATGAGTCTGTGGAGAACAATATGTTATAAAACAGGCAACTGACTTCAAGTAAGGATCTCTTCTAGTAATGAAATTCTTGGATTTCATATTAGCTGTTTTAACTCTTGGGGAAAGTTTTGCTTTTTGGCTTTTCTCTGGAGGACTAACGTTACTGAATGACTGATTTTAAAGTGAATAGATGACAGCTGTTGGGGGTGGGTTGGGGGAGGTTAGGACTTGAAGGGAAAAGGACTCTTGGACAAATGTGGTGATTGCTGGGAGGAGGGGTGTGTTATGGGACTAAATGGTAATAGGAAAAAAAGATTAAATTTAAAGAATAAAGTAAATAGATGTTATGGGTATACTAACAATTTTCTTAATTAATTGGTTTGTATTATTTTTTAATTCAGGGTAGATTTTTTAGCGTAAGCCTGAATGAAGAAATTTTGAGAAGAGGCCTTGGCAAAACTGTTCTTGTTAAAGGGCTAAATTATGATTCTAAGATCTATTGGAAAATACACAGAAACTTACTTAAAGCTGAATTAAGAGCCTTAAAAAAAGGAGAAGGAATATGGAAGGAAGAATCTGAAAAAGAAAGTTATTTGGAAAAATTTAAAGGCTCCTGGAGAGACATATGGAAAAAAGACAGTAGTTTAAAAAGAACTGAATCAGATTTCAACCTGAAAAAAGAAAGTTATTATGACAAATTCAGAACAGCTTGTGAAGCGTGGAAAAACAACTCCTTAATACTGAAGTTCAGAGAACTTATGAGTCGCATACACTTTCGTAGTAAATGGTGAAATATTCCTAGAGCTCTGGAAGTGACCTACTCTGAAATGTGAAATATGTCAATATAGGGATTTTTTCATTGATTTCAAAATGGTTATTCCCCCAAATGATCAAAGTTGTATTCTTACAGTATTTAAAATTTAAGAGATAATTGTCATAAAGTTAGTATCAGAATAGTTTAAACAAATTAAGATAAATGTAATATGCTTTTAGGAAAAATGAAACAGTAAAAATTTTTCAGGTTGGAGGATGTATACATGTGATGCTGATGTTTGAAGACACAGTTTAACTATGGGTCATGTTAATTTTAGTTATTTTGGGCAGCTGTATTTAATTTTGTTTAAAAAGAATGTTCTTCCAGTTTTATCAGTTTTGATTATTTATAATAAAGGAACTGTTATAAGTCATGTCTGAGGCTACTCTTTTCTCTCATCTGCTTATTGTTTGTGAATTTGGGACAGTGCTTCCAGAGAAGTTCACTTAGACCATTTCTACCAACAAAGAATGGCTAATTCTACCTGTTGCTACATAAGGAGGACAGAATCTTTTTTTTTTTTTCCTGGTAAGATTTTGTTTACTTTAGAGAGCAAGGGAAGGAGGAAGAGAGGGAGAAAAACATGGATCGGTTGCCTCTTGCATACCCCCAACCAGAGACCCAGCCTGTGCCCAGGCACGTGCCCTGATTGGGAATCGAACCAGCAACCTTTCAGTTTGCAGGATGACACCCACCCCACTGAGCTAGGTCAGTCAGGGCAGGAGGACATAAACTTGAAGATAATTACGTGGGAGCTAATCCTGAGGATAAAAATGTGTTTAGGATAGCAGCAGAGAGTAGAAAGAATAGAGGTGCCTTATGACATTGTTGAGCTCCTGAAGTAGCCAACCCTTGAAAGACCTTACCTCCCAACTTCTCATCTTGTGTGAAATAGAAAATTTGTTTATTTTAAAGCCAGTTTGAGTTGGTTTGAGGATGTGGCGTAAATAGCATAAGCACGTACATGCTGCTAAAAATCATCCTGACAGTTCAAAGCTTCTTTAACAACGCTGGCAATAATCCCCTAACATCCACCATGTCTACGTTTTCTTAATGACTTACTGATACTGATAAAAGTCAGAGGAACCATCTGGTCCGAAGAGTTGACTCCTCTGAGCATCAACAATACAGAATGAGTTTAGTGCCGCTGCCTGACTCTTGGTTAAAACATATAACAAAGTGTACTTCCCAATATTGATTTTTCATGAGATCATAGATTTCCTAAAGATTCTTTTTTTATGTGATTTTATTTCATCATCTTTGGGGAGGGTAAGATGTTACGTTACTGTTTCAAGGTTCCTGTGCCTGATGCTTCAAAGGGGCAATACTCAAAATATCAGTTTGGAGTAAGGAAAGTTATATTGATTGAGAGTGCTGGCTTGTGAAGATGGGGCCTTAAAGCTTCTGCAAACCCGTGTTACAGGAGCCCAGAATTCAAGCTTCTTTTACATGACGGGAAGGAGAACGGGCCAGACGAGGTGTGTGACACTGAGACCCCACCAGGGGTCCGAGGAAGAGCATGAAATCTCTAAATCTTGTTCCCTGGCCTCTTTGATCTTTGCTGGTCTGAGTCCAGTCTTGAGACTCCTACACATTTTTTTCTCGTTTGAATTAAAATAGATGTATATTATTTTACTGTTCAATTGCAATTGTCCCAATTTTTCCCACATTGCTTTCCCCTGTCCCCCTCCCATAGTCAGTCCCCACCCTGTTGTCCATGTCAATGGGTCATTTAGACTTGTTTCTTGACTAGACCCCCTTCTGT
Source organism: Noctilio leporinus (assembly GCA_004026585.1). Lineage (NCBI taxonomy): Eukaryota > Metazoa > Chordata > Mammalia > Chiroptera > Noctilionidae > Noctilio > Noctilio leporinus. Next base: position 47,052 of record PVIW01005288.1, on the reverse strand, counting down.
CCCCTAATATCCCCCTCCTCCTGCCCCTCTGGTCACTGTCCCTTATTTCAATGTCTGGTTCTATTTTGCTCATTTTTTTTTTATTAGTGTCCTTTATTAGGTGAGATCATATGGTATTTGTCTTTCGCTGCCTGGCTTATTTCACTTAGCATAATGCTCTCCAGTTGCATCCATGCTGTCATGAAAGGTTGGAGTTCCTTGTCTTTCTGCTGCATAGCATTCCATTGTGTAAATGTACCACAGTTTTTTGATCCATTCATCCACTGATGGGCATTTAGGCTGTTTCCAGCACTTGGCTATTGTAAATAGTGCCGCTATGAACATTGGGGTCGCTGTTTCAGGATTCTTAGGGTATAATTCCTGCAAATTTTTGCCAAAAACTCAAGCCTCAAGCAGAATACCTCTAATAATTAGTATATCTGTAGCTATATTCAGTAAATATTTGCCTGAAGGCCATGAGAGAAATGCAGGCTAGAATTAAGATGCAGTCAGATCATAAGCATTTTACTCTGTTAGTAATTTTTATTATCTGGGCTTATCAATAGCTTTTTGTTTTGTTTTAAGGCGATGTTTTATTTTTATTTACAGAGAAGTAAACAGAGTACATTTAATCTAGTTTTATGGCAAGCTCATGAGACATTTGCATTTCCAGTTTGCCTCCAAGTGATGTCAGACCTGATGTCACTGCAGTTAGTTCTGATGACCTTTACCAGCTCTGCCAGTGTACAATTGTCTTTCCAGTTAAGGCAGGCACAGGTCTTTCTATGAACTACATGATCTGATCTAATCTTTCCCTTGATGATATAGCAGGGAACTCTGAGTTTATGGACAAGGTGGACAAGAACAAAAATAGATCAATGGCATTCCTGTCCTGGGCAGTCATTGCTGAATATTCTTGTTCTTCACTTAAATTCACCCTAACCTACTTGAAGGTTAGGATGAATCCCAGTAGCCAGAAGCTTTTATCTGGGCCACCAACCTCTGTTTTTAAGTTTTCGTCTCTGGTATCTATTGTAAATCAGCTTGTTTGATGGCCCAAAGGCAAAGTGACCTAGATAATTGTAGAGAAGCTAGATCTTCGTCATTGAAGATGTTTCCACCAGGGCCATTTGAAAAAGTGGAAAAATTCCTTTTAGGCAAATTTCTGACCATAGTCCAGGTTCTCTGCCTTCTTCAAATCGAGGATTGATCTCCCTCCTGTCTTCAGATCAGGATCCATGACTACCTTTCCCCCTGGCATTGGGGTATCTACACTTCTTTACTTTTTAAATATATATTTACTGGATGAATTTAGTTCCTATAGTTTTTCTAAAGGATTGGATTTTTATGACCCTATCAATCTGTTTTCTACTAGATCCATATTTCCTTTTTCAGGTTTTATTTATTTCCTATTTTCCAATCATACATCTGACTTACGAGATGTTGACAGCAACACCAGCTCTAACATAATTAATGATGAACAAAATGGGAGAAGAATGAAAACTGTGCCCACAGGTACAATTCAGCACAGTTATGATAGGGCAGCTGAAAGCATATTCCAGCAATACCCAGAAAAGGAAGAACAGACAACCAAGGTCTCCTTACAATTTGTTTTCTATTTTTTGTATTGATCCTTCTGTTGGTTCCATCCATGAAACAGGTGTACGAATGCTGGTTCTTCTCCGACACGCTTTGTCACAGATACTATTCTGTGAGGGCTCTCTAGGGGCTCCTTATCATAGCCCTCTGTCTTGGGAGACTCCTACCACTTTCTCTCCTCTCAAGGCAGTCTAGTCTACAGTCTTTTACTTCTAGATCCCCATCATCTGGGATGGCAAGGACACTGAGTCCTTGTGGAAGGTGACTGGACTTAATCACTCCATTCATAGGTATGTGTGTTGGGAGGAGACATGGATCAGCCAGTCTGCTTCAGCCTTGCCATCTCCCATGGTGTTAGTTCACCTTAAAGGAAATTCATGTATTTTTATACTAAGTGTACCAAGTGGTGGCCATGTGGCCTTATTCACATACTTCCTCTTTCTTGCTTCCCTCTTTTTGTCCCGCTTCTTTCTCCTTGTCTCAGGAAAGTAAGGTGCTGGCAGGTCCAGTAGTTTAGCAAATGTCAAAAGGGATAATCACGACTTCCTAGCGTAATGAAAGCAGGGTAGATGGCACCGTCAGTCTTGTAGGAAGCAGAGTGAAATGCTAATGTCAAATCTTCCTCCTCTCTTATGTGAGCAGAGAAGGGAAAGGCTGGTTGCTGCTCCACAGACTCCTAACTGCCCAATTCCTCTTTACTCCAGGGTCCCTTGGTTGTGAAGCCTTCTGAACCAGTTCCCCTTTCCTTCCCACCACTGGGAAAGGGAGAGTCTGCTGCTTAAAATGCCACCTTTTAAAAACTTGAAGAAGCATTGGGGTCATTCATTCCAACAATCGTACAATCTTTCCTTTTATTCCTGCTGTCTGTGGTAACTTTGAGTGTGCTAAAGATGTGTAGCAGTTAGTGTGGTGGTCAATACTTCACACCCACCCGGTACACTTGCAAATCCTGCCTGAGGAGAATTAACTGTATCTGAGACAGGCAGGTAATACTGGGCCCAGAGTTTCATCCACTTCTGGATTTCTCTAGCATCACCCAGTGCCCCATCAAGGTGAAGTTTGCAGCTCTGAGATATGAATTCTCTTCGGGTAACGTAATTCCATGTGCTGTCAACCAGCTTGTTGTTGATATAGTCTGACCCAAATTCAGTGATGATAAATGGCGCTGATTTAAAGACAGTGGCTTTTCACAAAGAGACAATATGGTTCACAAAGCCAAGAAACAGCTGCATTTCAAAAGTTCAAGACACGGAATCATTCTTGCTTAAGCCACCATCCAAAGGCATGATGGGTACAATGGGGAGCAGTAGCCGTTGCAGGGATAACTGGAATGGAGATGTTGTGCTGGCTCTGCTTTGTGGTGCGGGGAGTTTTCCTCAACCTTCTTGGGGTCTCTGGGTCTAAAAACATCTGACAAAGATAGATGAACAAGAGAAATGCATACAACTAGATTCAATTGGTTTTATGGGACAGGAGAAAATTCGTAAGGAAACAATGACTCAAAGAAACAGACTCGGGGATCTTGTGCGAGGTCCGACGAAGAGTGCACAGTCTCGGAGGAATATGGTAAGTTAAGGAGTATGAAGCAATTGTAGTAGCCTGGAGGACACTTAGCAAAGGGAGTTGTTAAGATTCCTCTTGGCTTTCCTTGGCCATTTGAGATAAGGATGTTCCTTTCCTCCAGCTATAGGAAGGGCACCTCTTCCGGGAATGTTTTTATGACTTGTTTCTGGGACAAGGGGCAAGTGAAGGAGCAATTCAAGTGGCTTTTCTGCTCTGGCCATTTCCTCAGACTCCTTCAGCTTTAAATCTGAAACGTGCAGAGGTGCCATATTTTGGGGGTATGTGTCCTGAACCTCATTCGTGCTTTGGAGCTTTTCTAACACTGTTTCCAAAAGCCACTATTTTGTTGAAGGCAAATCACAGGAAGAAAGTAATGCAAATTTATGAAAAGACTGAAGAAAAGAAAAAAAGTCATGATTAAAAATGAAAATGTTAAAAATGGGAATTTAAAGATGACATAGGAAAAAAGCTTAATAGTGAATCAACTGGACTTCTAGTTCAAGACGGCCATTGAGCTTATTCATTTACTTCCATTCAAATTACATGAAAGTATTAAACAAATACTAAAATAGTTTAATATTAAACAAATATTAAAATAGAAAAAAACGGGGTCAATGATGGAAAACAGGGGACAATGCCATTAACTATTTACACAGGTTTTGCAACCTGTAATCAAATGGCATTAGATTGAGTTGCTCATGAATCTAGGGTCCAGTATTTAGTAGAGGTTTATATAGGAAGTAAATCTACGTCCTAGTTTGGGATCTCTGAGTGATAAGAACTCCTTTTGGTTAGGTCCAGCAAGCTGTTCCTCATGATCTGGAAGCCAAAGGTCAAATGCTAATGTGTCCAATATATAATATAGGGGGGAAATAGGACATCAATAGTTCATAGCATATGCCTTATCTTTCTGGGCAGAGATAATGATGATTCCCAGTGCAAGCAGAGCGTCAATTTTTTGCTCAGTCAGTCTGGGTGCCCCCTTCTGTTGTGTGGGAGATGAGCTGTCCTAGGCTGAGCTATCCTCCGTTGCCTCTTCAACAGTGGATATTGGGGTAAGATCTACCCCTTAAGGTCTAGACAGCTTTGGCAGCCCCTCTCTGATATGGGTTTATGGCCAAACTGTTAAGCACACAGCCCCCCCCCCCCCCTTTTTCAGAGATTTAATCCTGTATGGCTTTGAGATCTATCAATTTACTGGGAAAAAGGTGTGCACCTGGAGTCCTGCTGAGCACACTTGTTTCTGTTCTGATCATTATACTCAGAATGTTTTGATATATATATATATATATTTTTTTCCTATTAATATTTAAAGTCTATTTTATTGATTATGCTATTACAGTTGTCTCAAAAAATTATTTTCCCTTTGTCCCCGGAAGACCTCCATTCCCTCCTGTAGTCCCACCCCTCTTAGTTCATGTCCATGGGTTATACATATAAGTTCTCTGATTTCATCTTTTCCTCTATTCTTCTTCTTTTATTTATTTTTTGGATAGTTCATTCCATTTATTATGTATCTTATTTTTTTTCATTGGGTTATAAATTGAATTTGGCTGCCAATGTTGTGAGATATCAGGCAACATGTTAAGTCCTTTGGTGATCAGGCATTTCCATTGACATACCCACCACTCAAAATTTGGTTTCCTCTTGATTTTCAATAAATGGAGGTCAATAGAATGTGATCCATTCTTATTATACAGCACTAGGAATTCTTAGCATTATTTTACAAATAGCTCCTTTTATGTCATAAAAATGAATTTTAAGGGAGAAGAGCTCTGAATATTTTAGTATATTCTTTGTTTTCTCTAATTTATTCATGTTAGAAAGGTGGATAAGCTGAGGTATAAAGATGAACATCATCTATTATTCTTAACTTCTTCATGTCTTTCTTGTACCCACCCATTATGTTTCCTAACTCCTGCATCATTTCCCATTTCATTCTCTTCCTCCTCCCAGCTGATAACCTTCGCAATGATTCGCATATCTATGATTTTGGTCCTAAGCCAGTTGTTTGCTTGGTTTGTTTTTCTTTTTCTTTTTTCTTTTTTAGGTTCTGTTGTTGATAGCAGTGAGTTTGTTGTTTCTTTAATGTTCAGAATTTTGATCCTCTTTTTCTTAAATAAGTTCCTTTAGCATTTTATATAATAAGAGCTTGGTAATGATGAACTTCTTTAGTTTTACCTAGTCTGGGAAGCACTTTATCTCCCCTTTCATTCTAAATGACAGCTTTGCTGGAGTAACCTTGGTCCTTGCTTTCCATTACTTTGAATACTTCTTACCAGTCCCTTCTTGCCTGCAAAGTTTCTTTCGAGAAATCAGCTGATAGTCATATAGGAATACCTTTGCAGTTAACTCTCTTCTTTTCTCTGGCTGCTTTTAAGATTCTTCCTTTATCTTTAATCTTTGGCATTTTAATTATGACGTGTCTAGTGTGGTCTGATTAGGATCTTGCTTGTTTGGAACCCTCTGTGCTTCCTGGATCTGTATGTCTATTTCCTTCACCAAATTTGGGAACTTTTTCATTAGTTTTTCACACAAGTTTTCAATTTCTTGCTCTTCCTCTTCTCCTTTTGGAACGTTTGACATGTTTGAAGTCATCCCAGAGGCTCCTAAAGCTCTCCTTGTATTTTTCAATTCTTGATTCCTTATTCTGTACTGGTTGACTGTTTATTTCTATGTTCCCAATTGTTGATTTGAATCCTGTATTGCTTCCCTTTATCCTTGGTTTTGTGTGCATTTTCCTTCATTTCACTTAACGTAGCCTCCACTTCCCTTCTACGTTTGCCATATTTAAACATGTCTGTCAGTCTGTGAGCATCTTTATCACCAGCATTTTACACTGTGTGTCTGTCAGGCTGGCCATTTCTTTGTCATGTAGTTCACCTGCTGGGATCCCGATCTGTCTTCATTTTTGTACCATATTTCTCTGTCTCCTCAACTTGACGGGCTCCTGCCTTTGCTTCTGTGTCTTAGGGAGAGCTGTCACACCTGTTACATTGTAAGAGGCAGAGCCTTCAATTTTCATCAGTACAGGCCAGGCATTTCACCATGTTGTGGTGCTGTATTTGGGGGATGAGGTTGAGAGGAAACAATGCTGCTTGCTCGGCCATCACCCCTTTTCCAGACACTTCTCCCACTTCCTGTATGAGATGGTGCCTCTCTAGTTGTTACCCTTGCTGCGGTTCCCAGAGTGGGTGGGCCTGTGGATGCCCCAGGACTCTGGGGGCCTCTAAACAAATGGACTCTGCTAAGAGACTGCCAGTTTCTTCCATGAACCATGCAGTCTGGTTTGGTGCTGGGATACTCAACAGGTGTCTCTACTATGACTGCGCTTTCTGCTGGCTGGCCACAGTCGCTGTCCCACCACAGCTGCCTCGTGCCAAACTGATCCACCAAACCATGTCCTCTTTATCCCAGCTTTACCCCTTCTACCTGTCTGGATGAGTATTTCTTTTATTTCTTTTGTTTGTTAGACTTCTGTGCAGCTCAATATGCTGGGATTTCTGGATATCTCTAGTTCTGAGGTAGATGTACCAGTTTCTGGTTGTGGAGGGAGATACAGCATGTGTACCTACACCTCCATCTTGGATTCTCTCTATTTATTTTTAGAGAGAGGGTAAGGGAAAGAGAAAGAGGAAGAGAACATCAATGTGTGGTTGCCTCTTGCATGCCCCACCCCCCAGGCATGTGCCCTGACTAGGAATCGAACCGGCAACCCTTTGGTTTGCAGGTTGGTGCTCAATCCACCAAGCCACACCAGCCAGGGCTCTTTTGTATATTTTTAAAGGACACTTAGGAGCCATGTTTTTCAACTGTAGGCATGGACTATTAGTGAGATGTGAAATCAATTTAATGGGTTGTCGCCAGTGATTAAAAAGAAAAAAGAACACAGAATAGAATAAAATAATCAGACTTCATTGTATGTAGCAAAGGTGGGTGGTGTTTTTTAATATTGTTTTCTTTTTTTAAAATATGGAATGCTTCTTGAATTTGCATATCTTTCATGCACAGGGGCCATGATAATCTTCTCTGTATTGTTCCAATTTTAATATATGTGTTGCCAAAGCAATACTCATTTTTTTGTTATAAAAATATTGGAATGTGTGTGCTGGCTTGCAGTGTCAACATGAGTTACTGGAAGTCACTATAGAAGATCTCATTTTGTAGCATACTCTTTTGAAGAAACCCAGCGAATAGATTTCTATACCTGAAGTAAAGACAGCAAGTTTTCAGATAATAATGAAGTTATTTTAAAAAAAAAGAAAGAAAGAAAGAAAGAAAGAAAGAAAGAAAGAAAGAGGTCCTGGCTGGCGTGGCTGAGTGGATTAAGCACCAGCCTTCGAACCAACCAGTCGCTGGTTCGATTCCCAGTCAGGGCACATGCCTGGATTGCATTCTAGGTCTCTAGGCAGGTCCCCAGCTGGAGGCAGGCAAAAGGCAACCATACATTGTTGCCTCTTCCTCCCTCTCTTCCCCTCTCTCTAAAAATAATAAATAAAATATTTTAAAAAAGTAAAAATTAAAAAATGAGGTATTGGGAACATTGCTTCTATTTTTTGTTTTATTTAGCTTATCAAAGCTCAGCTTCTAGGTAATTTAGTGATGAAATTGAGAAATTCTTCCACAATACTACAAACATATCTATTTTAGCACTTGTCAGATGATTATTTACCTACCAGTCTTTCCTCTTCTCAAAGTATAGTGAGTGGGTCCTGCAATTCAAACCATATACCTTGTTAAATTTTGGATCATTTCTGCTTCCTCTACAGCATTTAGCCCAGTTTCTTGCTAATTGGAAATTATATTCACCTAAACATTTTACAATCTGACACGTGAAGATCAATTTGCCTTAAATGGGCTGAAAGAACTTTTTCAAAAATTGTCAAATTGTTAAATGCTATTTATTTTGGACAACTCAAGCCCCCTAAGTATGCATTTAGTTTAAATATGCAAATAAATGACACAAAAACCAACGTATGGTTTTTAAAATGTAGTTTTTCCTTTTACTGTGTTTGTGTGGAAAAACCTAACTATTTGTTTTCTGGTTAAGAAAAAACAGGTGTTTATAATGGAGAGTGCATCCCCCATTCCAATTCCAAATGGAAGAATTTTCCTTGTGGTGTGAATTGCCTACTTGTTATCCACCAGCACCCCCACCATCCCTCTCCCCCAGGTTTTAAAGCTTCAGGACTTACTTTCTGCCCTATCAGTTTTTTTTCCTTCATTTTGTCTTGACAATACAACTTGCTGACTCATCCAAAATTTTGTTCAATGTCTACAAAAATGAGTATTATATTAGATGACTGGTCTGCATTTAGACAGATTTTGAAGATAGGCTTTTCTTTTAATAATATTACAGGACCCTGCAGGATTTTTAATAGTACTTTGGGATGGGGAACCAAGTACATTTTATAATGGAAAAAAGTCATTTCAGAGTTTTAACATTACGTCTTAGGCCAAAGCAAGGACCTCAGTTATAGGTCTGTCCTACCCAGCAGACTCTGCCCATTTTGAAAGTTGTAGATACTGGCTCTGTGGGAGGTCTTTCTGGAAAGGAACCTCACAGAGCTCAGTTGTGAAGCTCTTAGAAAGAAGGAAAAGGGGCTCTATCCTTCTCTGACACTATTGTTTTCTCTAAAATACTTCATTTACAATCCACTCCCCCAGATTTCCAGGAGGAAAAAACAATGAAACGAAATGGAGAAAAATAGAAAGTGGGAAAATTTCCCTTTAATTAGCTTATTTTCTGACTTTAAAAAGGAATTCATTCTATGCTGGGAGCTGAAAAATTCTCTTCAGAAGCATAATTGGGGTAAAGAAAATCTTAGTTGAACTGAAGAACTTAAATCTAGGCAGGCGTAACACTGCTCCTTTATCTCTGTCCAGCATTCACAGGATAAATTATTTTGCCAAGGTCCTAAGGTAGGGAACCTGGAGTTTAGAATTCTAACACCTTGTCCAAACTCACTCCTGATCTTGACAAACAACTGAACCTATATTCTCTCCTCATTCCCTTATTCACAAGGTGAAAAGGTACTTTTGCTTGTGATGTTTGACATTTCCATATAAAATGAAAAACAATTATGAGACTTATTATAGGAAAAAAACATGAGTAGCACAGTTAAAAATGGATCATGGAAAAATGTTATTGTCTATTGGTAAGGACTTTAACCCTAAATGTTTTTTTCTCTCTATAGACCAAATACACTTCAGTAGATAGAGTTTGTTAGCATTAAAAGCTTTAAATAGGTTGCCAGTAAAAATAATTGATGTTTTTTCAGAGCTCAGTTTGTACTAGGCATTTCACAGAGCCTCACATATATTGGTCTTAGTTAATTCAGTTACCCTGGGGACATGCATTTCTTCCATTAACCAAGATCAGAGTGTGGCAACAATGTGATAATTTAAAAATGAACTTAAGCATTTCAGTGAATTCTCCACATTCTCGAATATACAAAAGATTAGCAAAATATTAATAATTTTTAAAACTGGTGACTAATATATAATGCTTCATTATGATTCAACTTTTGTCTTTTGTGTACATATGAAAATTTCCATGAAGAACACAAAACACAACAGCTCTCTAACTGGGGAGGGAAAGATTGGCAGCACTTACAAGGTCCACCCCCCACCCCCCAGTCTCTTTCTTGATGAACTCAGGAAGTTTATTTACTCATTGTGAAAAAACAACAACTCTGCTATATACATATGAATCTGCACAAAGGTGTTTACATCTTTCTTAGGTAGCTGATTCAGGAAGGGGTAATGTAGGGAACACCTGCTCCTCTTATCTGCCAGAATCTCTTCCTGCCTTCCCAGGAGGAACAAATCCTCCCTACATTATCTTCTCAGCATTCTGGTGGGGTGGCTACTATATCTCACTCCCTGGCTATCTGGGAGGCTGAGTCAGGGACTGGCCTCACCTACTCTATACTCTCCTTGTTGCTGGCGACATTGATAAATCTATGGATAGACACAGGACCTGAACCAGGTCAGTTAGAATCCTCTCCTATAACCTTATTAATAGACCGTAAAAGCAAGAAGGCTTCTCTTTGCCCGGGGATCATTAGCTAAGGTGAGTGAAGTCTAGGGATGCCCCTGGCAATGCTTCCCCCACTTCCACCAGCCTGTAGAGGATGCCATGTGTAATAGAGAGAATAAGACCAAAACATTGAGAAAAGCGGAGAGAAAGAAGCAAAAATGAGAATGAATGTGAGAGGGAAATGATGATTCTGAAATCTTGGAGTCAGCATTCCCGAAGCCCTTCTGTTAAGCTGAGGGTTGTTAGTACTTGTTTCTTTCTCCCTGAAGCTAGTTGGATTTGGGTTTTCTTTTCTTACTTGTATACAAAAGTCTTAACCAGTATGGGGAGTACATCCTTAAGGGCATCTACTCCTTTGTACTTCAGAACTATCTATAGTCCAGCTAAGACTTGTAACCTAGAGCAGTGCCTAGATGGCAAGTACTCAACAAACATGCGTTGAAAGAGGGATAACTGCTTCTTGATAAGAACTAAACTCTGATCATTCTCTTGACTTACTGTTGCATTGATTGAAACAGGAATAATATTCATCCCCTTCACTGTCTTCCTTCATGGCTATAACTTAAATTGTTGGTTAAATTTATCTTAAATATGACTATTTTTGCAATTGAAAGCATCGTTTTTGTTCAGCTAGAGAAACCTATTTCCAACACAGATTTCCAGTACAGTTTTCTAAGAAACCTCTTGTGATGTACAGCACAGTGGGCCCAACCACAAGGTCCATCAATCATCTTACTGTGTATCAGGCGACTTTTTACAGGATTTGCTGTGGTCCTGGTGTCAGTACACATTCTGTATTAAGGTAGAGGCGATCTGTAGAAATCCGGCAGCTATTTAGAAGGGAGGCCAGGCAGTGCTGTGCCAGTATAATTAATGAGAGTCATCGCTCTGGAAGCTAGAGGAGAGTGGGGGTTGGGAAGGATGTCTTTCACTAGTCAATGGCATGTAAGAAAAATCCCTGCTTTCACAGCCCTTTTACTGCTGGGAGGAGGTTAAGTCAAAGGACCCTTATAAAGGGCTCTCTGCAACTCACTGCGCAGATGGATGTACCCCTGTGTGGGGAAGAAGGATTCAACCTCAGACTTTTGATTAGGGATGATTTCAACCTTCAATTCAACTACTAGCAGGAGTCCCTTATATTAGAAAATTCTTACTAGAAGGTTATGGCTTACCTGACCAAGAGACCATTCAAAAAAAGTACTTTAATACCACACAGGACATACAGCTCAAAGAAGTGTTAACCTAGATCCATTTTCTCCACTTCCCCTGTTAACCAGTGAAGTAAGGGGGTATTATTTATTTTCTTTTTCTATTGACTTGTTGGTAACCATGGAAGGGCTTGAGCAACTTAGTGAGGCTGTTTACTACCAACTGTCTAATCCCTTTGTTATTATTTCCTCTGATTGCCACAGCAGGGAAAAATTATTCTGTCCTGTTTCCAAAAACTCAGCAATGTAACAATTTTCTTAGTTCTAGGTTTTTTTTTTCTCTCTGATTAATGGTATGAAAAGAGGACTCAGAGAGGAAAGTTATATTGAAAGATTTATGGACATATACCTATGTCCTACACCCTGAAGACAAGCTTTAAGTATGATTCATACATTGTCTAATTTCTGATAAATTGTGTATTTGTAGGTATGTAAAAAAAAAAAAAAGTAAATTTAGGGAGGTTTCTTTCCATGGAGCCAAACTGATTTCTTCTCCATACCCTGGCAGGATGAAATTTAAGTGACTATGCTGGTGGCTTTTCCTTTTCTTCCAAGAGTCCAGAATTGCTTCCAGGATAAAGTTTCTTCTTGCCCATGGTGCTTTGCTCTGACATTGTAATTGGCTCTGTTGAATTGAATAATACAAATGGGTTGTTTCTATGGTATCGGCTAAGTGGGATGAAAAGGTGAAACCCTAGATCTAGCGCTGAGAGGTCACAGTGTCCCCTCCATCCCCCCAATAACTGTCCATCAAAGTGGATGGGTAGCCAGGCCCGGCTCTTCATTCGTTGGCACTCATTTGTAACTTCCTCAGCAACTTCACGCATGAAAAAGAAAATGACCTTAGTCTATGTTGTCACTAAGCCCAGAAAATCCCTGCCAACCCCGTGCTGTCAGCTTTTCGAGGACCTTGTTATTGGTGGAGAATTTTAAACTGAAGGTGAGTGAGGAGCAGTGCCTCGAAGTCCCTCCCAGGCAGGCTTTGAACTAACAATAGCGCAGGTTGAATGAAGGCTGATAAACGCAAATCCTGGAATCCCGACACCGGATCGCAGTGCGGCTGTGGCAGTGGCCACTCCGTTGTCAGATCCAGCGGCAGCACCAACCTGCTCGCTCACCACCTTAGTGCGCTCAGTAGACTTCATCACGTTATTACCCTTTGAGTGCCTGCTGTATACAAGCTTTCCTCCGCCAAGACCGGGCTCTAATTCCTCGCAGGTGGGCTAATTGAGTCCGCTAAGTCGAGCTGAATGAATAATGGGCCAGTTCACACTTAAGGGAAGCAACCGGAAAAAAGAGACTTTGGAGGCAAATTAAAACAGTTGTTACCTACACACTCCCTCTTCTTCAGTCTCAGGGGCACTTCACTCAAATCTCCTTGGTTGTAACAGCATAACAGAGGCTATTTTCTTAGAATGGTAAAAAAACCCAAAAAACCAGGAGGGTTGATAAGATGGGCGGTCCAGAATTCTCGTTAAGATGTGGTCCTGACACTTTCTGACACTTTGGTGCCAACTGCGTACAGTTTCCAGTCCCTGCACCCCTGACTCCAACTTCATTTCACCCAACACCTTTACCCTGCCCCCACCAAGGCTCTCCGGGACACACTCCCCAGCTGAGTAGCAAGGGGGTGTCCCTGGGTTTGGGAATCTTTGAAACTTGAGCGGGGATAAGCAGACTTCACTTCCCGCGCTTCTGGCCACGGCCAGCCCGGAAGCCCCTCAAGGGGGTGCAGGCCCAGAGGTCAAGGTCCAGCCCTCGCCTCGCAGCACCTAGACTGAAGGTTGGAGCGGCGGGAGCTCCAGTCCATTCTCACGAGCTCCAGTTCCTGATTTCCGAGCGAGCGGGGCCAGGAGGGAGGGGGCTGCAGAGTGAGCGTGAGGATTTGAATGAGAAAGCAGGTTGTGCGGCTCCAGCGCCCGCTCTTCCCAGTCCGTCTCGGGAGAGGGGCCGGCTCTGCTGGTTGGTGGGACAAGTGCCCGTCTGGAGGCCTTTTCTAACCCTTGACAGGGTTTTGGAGTTGGAGTCCCAGGAGCCAATAACTCCTTACCCCCGCACTTTGGAGGTCGCTCCTGCCCGAGGTCCCCGAAGAATCCGTCAGCTGCCGAACCCTCCAAGTTGAGCAGGTCAGTGCTTTTCTGGGGCACGAGCGGGTAGGAGAAAGGAAAAGCGGACCGACCCAGCAGTCCAGGTGTGCGAGCGAGCAGGTGGCCCGAGTTCCACCCTCTGTCCAGGCCGGGAAGGTGCTTTAGCACTGAGTGCGGTGTGCGGGGCTCCCGCAAGCCCGGAGCGGGGCACCCGACCACAACGTGGGGTCTCGTGAATTCCAAAGGATGGCTCTGTGCGAGCCGCACCAGAACTTAACTCGTGGGACCCTCGCGGTGGTGGGTGGGTGGGTTTTGTCGCCTGGAGGGTAACTCACACTAGCCGGACGCTTCACCCCTGCGCCTCCGGCCCCGTGCGGGGTCCCGGGGACCTGTTTCTGACCAGACACGGAGGCGAGAGCAGGTTGGTGTTTCCCAGAAGTGGAGTGCGGTGTCCATTACACTTGGGGAGAGTCTCACGGTTCTTCCCGCGTTTGGTGACCTCACCAAGGACCCTGTCGGAGAAGGCCAGGTGCTCTCCGTGCGAGGAGGATTTACTCCGTTGCCTGTTCCTGGAATAAACTAGAGGCACCGGAGCGGCTCGGGACCGCGGAGAAAGGTCGGGGGCCCCGTGGCGGCCATGGTCTGCGCCTGCGTGGAGTTCCCATGGCGACCGGCCGGGAGTCCGAGACGCCACCCGCGCGCCCCGAAGTCCTGTTCCCTGTTGGTCGGTGGCTCCCTCTCTGCTCCTCCCTGGGACTTTTTCTTTGTTGTTGGTAACATGAAATCAGCTTATGATCTTTCCGACCTTAGGAATTCAGCATTAAAACAACCAACTAAATTGAAAATTAAGACCCCCCCCCCTCCCCCGCGCGCGCTTGCCAACATTACCATTTAGATCTCAGAAAATGATGAGAAATGGCTAATTGGGGCAGTAATTGAGATCGCCCCTCCTTCTACCCACGAAAGTTAAGACGAACACAATACATTTACTTCCTGGTTAGGCATTTTAAAAAGTTCACCCAGGTGCTTGCTCACGAGAATTAAGTAAGGGGACCGGCCTCTGCCTCCTTCCCTCTGGGTGGATAGTGGTGGAAACACACCCACGGCACCTGTGCCTCCTGGCATGTTTATGAGAGCGAGATGCGCTCCGAAATGAACCAGCGTAAAAAGCCACTGGAAAGAAACAAAGGCTGTCTCAGGAGAGGTGATTGTTTCCCCAGTTGCCCTGGCTTTTTGTTCATTTCTGGGTTTAATCTTAGACGTTTTCTGCGGGGAATGTTTCAAGAAGCCTTGAGCAAGGCAGTCGGATTTCTCAAGGTTTCTGTTAAGCGAGTCATTTTTATGAAAATTGTATCTTGACAGCTCCATCCCCTTTTAACATTCCCATTTGTTTACACACAGGTTAGCGTTTGGCAAGGGTACACACCTTAAAAGGGGTATATAGAAGGAGCTGTAGTTCCTCATTGCTCATTTTTCTTCGGTTGCATCAGTGTTTGGCAGCATGATTGATATGCCTGGTTGATTATATTAAACAAACGTTGGTTAAAATGAACGTAAAATGGAGTCAATCTTCCTAGAGTAAAGTGTGGCATTAAAAAACACCTTAGATCAGCCGTCCCCAAACTTTTTGGCACCATAGACCAGTTTCTTGGGAGCGGGGCGAAGGGGGGGTGGGGGTTGGGAGTGGTGGGACAAGAGGCGGAGTTCGAAGTGAGCTTCCCTCCTCCGCTGTGGGTTGGGGGTGGGGGGTGGGGGGGACAGGAGGTGGAGCTCAAGCGAGCTCTGCTTGCCTGCGGGTTCCTAATAGGACACCACCCGGTATTGGTCGGTGGCTCAGGAGTAAGGACCTGTGTCTTAGATGAAGTAACATATAAAAGACTGTCTTGCTCTACCCGATTTTTAAGCAATTTGCCTTCAAGTTTTTAGTGGTAGAAGTTACAAGACAATATCCTCCCACCATCAGCAAGTGAAGCTAACATAGTATTACTTTCGGATGATTAGCAAATAACACGTTAAAGTTATCCCCTACCATCCCATTTATTATAAACGCCTATACATTATACAATCTAGATCAAATCCTAAAACTGTTTTATTAAATGCCCCCCATTTTCTCATAAGTAAAAAAAAAAAAAAAAAATAGAAAAACTTCTAATTTTCAGGTTCATATATTTTGTGACCCTATTTGGTGTCTTGTAACTGGCTCCAGTTTCCTAATTCTCAGTGACATGTGTTTCTGCTGGTTCCGGGAGGTAAACTGCAGTTTAGCAGATCATGGGATAATGAGACTGGGAGTGCTTGCTAGGAGGTTGGGGAGAGGCAGTGAGAATGGAGACAAAGGGAGTGCAGGTTGATAGGCAGAGCCAGGATTTATAGTTGCTCCAGATTCTTTACAAAAGCTGTTCAAGTCACTGCTTCTGTTTGATACAATTTCCCACATGATCAACAGTAGCCATAACATCCTGGGAAAATTCTTAATGAAATGTTTTCTCCAAATATTTATTGAAAGCTAATCACATATAAGGCAAAATGAAGAAATCCAGATTTCTGTCCTTAGTGAACTAAGTTCTGAAAAATTTGACTGCTTTTCAGGTTTTCTGGGCAAAGATCCTACATACGGTCACCTTAAGAACAGTTTATTTAGTGCTGAGCCATCAGACTTCTTGATCCAGAAACAAATGCTTCAACTGTGATTAGAACAAAGAATCCTGAATATTGTTTTTGAGTATTTTAGATGAGAGTTTATATATATGGTAAAAAGCATTGTGTGTGCCTGTCTTCTTACATTTTTGTAGTGCAAGTTGGGCTCCACAACCTACAGCCTTGGCAAGTATATATAGCTCTTGCATTTGAGAGGAACAGAGAAGCCCTGTAATTCTTGGGTTTCTTAGATGAAGATAAGGTGAGTGGTTCAGTAGTCCTTTGTTCCAGCTCCCTGTTTCATGACATAATAAACCTCCTGCAGATCCCTTCGAAGAATAGTGCCTGTCTGCACGTTCGGTCTGCATGCTCGAAGGATCATGACTATTATTTCTCTGGAAAAAAAAAGGGGGGGACAGGGATATAAAATTATGATAGATAAAAGGAATCCAGTAGGGTACTTAGATATTTTAATTTTTGAGCTGGAATAATTTCTAGGCATTTTTAGCAACTTAGACTCTACAGAAATCCAGTATAGCCATGACTGACCTGCCTCATGTTGACCAACGTTGACAAACGAACATTTCCTCTTGGCATTCATGGGACGTAGAAGGTTAGGAAAACCGTAATCTCCCTTCACCACCTCATGAGCCAATAATGATCAGCCCGGAGAAGCTTGCTGAAGAGCGTCTCATTTGGTTATTGCTCTTTGTCTAGGAAAATCAGACTCAGCGGTGAATTGTGGACCAAGTGGTGCAGAGCTCATTACTCTGAACAATGCCCCCTCTTCCTGGGAAGCATGTTCTCTCTCCTCACTTGCAGGGGCTCCTTCAAGGCTGGCTTTGCTCACAAGGAAAATCATTTAGACACAGTTCAGTGGACACTCACTCACATCTCTTTGACACCCGTGACCATTTTTGTTTAAGGAGAAATCCAGGACTGCTGTGGTAGGGTGTGCCAAATTAGGAGTGCATTTTAAGAACCCTGTGAAGAAGTTTACACAGCTTTTTGTTGTTATCGTCAAGGTCTCTGTCTTCTGTGCTTCAAAGCGGACAGGATGGAGGCGGAAGGGACAACTAAGGAGAACTTTTATAGCAAAGTTCAAACCGTTCTCACCCATTCTGCATTTTGGATGCACCAAACTACATGCCTGTGCTTCTTTACTGCCATAAAATTACACAACAGAAAAAGATACGAAGGCAGATACCATGTTTGCTATATAAATTAGGAAACTAGGGTCCAAGATTGCTAAATGATGTTTTTTAAAGTCACATAATTAATAAATATCAGAACTGGGATGAAAAATACTGAGGTTTTGATTTCTTATCCCAGGAAGTCTGGGGAAGGCAGAAATGAAATCCTTGCTCTGGATTTGGTATTTGCAACTGTAGTTGTAAATAGAAAATGGTCAAACGTCAGCAATATTACATAATTTAATCTAGTTTCATTGAATGGGATTGACAATGGACACCTTCTGATTATGTATTTATAATAAGCATGTTTATATCATGAGAATGTATATGGTGCACATACATAAATGCAAAGAGTCTTATAATATCTGTTTTGGCCTGAGGGGTTCTGGCATAATTAGGATACAAGGGGGAATAGTTTTTCTGGTTACTTACTGCCCAGTAAATATCTTATACAAGGGGTTCTGGAGGAAAAGAACATTAACATATTCCAACCATTACTTTATATCATTTTAAAACTCACCATAATCAAGAGAGGTAGAAGTTATTATTCCATGTTACTAAAGAGGCTCAGCAAGGTTAGTTTCTTTCTTGCCCAAATGGAATAGATTTGGAGTTTGAACCCAGGTCTGTCTGCCTCTATGTTATTTTAAAAATTTGCCATTTTTAATCTTTTTTTTTTTTTTTTTTTAAGATTTTATTCATTATTTTGAGAGAGAGGGATAGGGGGAGGGGCAGAGAGGGAGAAAGACATCAATGTATGGTTGCCTTTTACCTGCCTTCAGCTACAGACCTGGCTGGAGACCTGGCTTGCAACCTGATTATGTGCCCCAGTTGGGAATCGAACCAGCAACCTTTGGGTTTGCCTCTATGTTCTGTTACAACGTGTTGTCACTCAGGAAAGCATGATTAAATTTATAAAAAATATTGATCATTTTCTTTCCAAACTTGCCATTCTATCCAAAGTACAGACAGGTAGAGGCATTCCTGACCAGCTTTTTGGTGAGTGGAGAAGCTGCATTTTCTATTTGGAGGTTAGGGGGTTATAAATTCAGGCCTGGTTCCAGAAAAGCATTCAGGACTTTGTTTATAAACTATGTTGGCTATTTGTTTTGAAGTGAGTGGTGTTTAGGTTCTCCTCTGCAGATGCTTTTCCACATCAAAGGAGCCCATGCTTCACTTCTAAATTGTCAAATTGTGGTGGTCTAGGAGAACTCCTCATGATTTTAACATGCTCTCTGGCATCCCAAGATTAGATATTGGTTTTATCTTATATAAACTTTGCTCTCTCATTTTTCTTAAAATGAGAGACTTAGAGCTGGTAGAAGCAGATGGTGTCTTCCTGTAATGTTTTTCAACCTTGAGAACAGAATCAGCATGGACAGTTGCTGAAAATTTCTAAACTTATGCCAGAAGCTGGAGTTCTGGAGGTCTTAAAACTGCTCTGCTGTGGTGTTGGGAAATTGAAATTGGGTTGTACTGAGCTGGTTCCAGATTTGTGCTATTTTTGAGGTGGCTGACCCAGATGGAAACTGAGGCCCAGGAATGTTCGTCTACACTCACAGGCGAGCTGGGACTTGAACCAGCAGACGTCTGGCCTAGTGTTCTTCTTAGCATACCACAACTTAAAAACATACTGGACTCCACTTTGTAATTCAGCCCAGGATGCAAATACTGCCCAGGATCCTGGAGGGATCTCTGGGTTTCCCTCTTTATGGGTTTGTTTTCTGTGGTTTATCCTACCAGCAATGTCTTTTCTCTGTGGCTGGTTCTTCTGAATTTTAGCAAGGGACTTAGGAAGCTGTCCAGCTATTCAGGTGTCCATGCATTACCTCTTAAATTGCCCCTGGAAGGCAGAAGGATCTAGGTTAATACTAGCATATGTGAGTTACTGATTAACTGATCTAAGGCAATCATGGTTTCTCTTTCATCTGCCTTCGCTTCCTTGTTGCTAGTCCACAAGAACCAAACATGCGAATTCAGCTTCCTACTTCCCTCTTCTCGCCCTCTTCAACTTCATTGAAGAGGCCTCTGGACTTCAGAATAGGTCTCCGTGGAGTGCTGATGAAACCTCTGCAAAACTACTACCCCTGATATAAACTTTGAAGATAGATATGGTTTCTTTTTGGGGGTTGGAATTCTGGACCAGAAGTGAAGTGAGTTGATTTGCTGTGGAATGATACAAAATGTAGTCCTCTAGACCCCTATTTCTTTTTGCCAAACAACTCATTCTTCAGTTTAAGGGATGGGGAAACTATTGAAAATACATTTATTTTTTAAAAAAGAGATTTCTTTATAGAAGCGATTGAAGGTGTTCACATAGAAGTTAGGATTATGTAAATGCCCTTTGATTTTCCTTTCAATGCAAAGACTATTGATTCCATATAGCCATTTATGTAAAAGAGAGAATGGAGTGGCTGTGGAAAGATACACAAGAAACTAGTAATGTTAGTTGTTGGGAGACAGATACCAGAGGTAAACTATTTATTATGTATGCTTTTATGCCTTTTGAACTTTGAAGCTTCAATTTAATAAATAAAATTTGAAAAAAGAATACCTGGGTTTCAATAATAAATAAGTAACCACTTCTTGGCTCCTAAGTGGTAGAAACAGAAGGCTAGGAAGGAATTTTATTTTATTTTATTTATTTATTTATTTAAAAAGATTTAATTTATTATTTTTAGAGAAAGGGGAAGGAAGAGAGGTAGAGAAGGAGAGAGACATCAATGCATGGCTGCCCTTCACCTGCCCCCAGCCACGGACCTGACTGGAGACCTGGCCTGCAACCCTGCCATGTGCCCTGGCTGGGAACTGAACCAGTGACCCTTGTATTCGCAGGCCAGCACCTTATCCACTGTGCCACCAGCCAGAGCTAGGAAGGAATTTTAAATAAAAAGAAAAGCAATTCTCTTTCTCACTATCTTCTTAAGTCTCACCAAAGTTCACATTTAGTTTTTATTTTTTTCACATTTAGTAATTTTTAAAAGCAGTGCCCCTTGAGCTTTTCTAGATTGTGATGCCAGGGCTGTGAAAGGTTTGGTTTTCTTTTTTTCAGTTTTCTTCCCTCTCATAAAGCATCAGTTATTGGCTGCAGCCCGACTCAGAGGGCCAATGGGAATCAGACTCGACCAACTCCTGAGCTACTAAACCTCTCATATGTGGGTTCGTTTAGAAAAGCATGAGGCTAGAAAGTTCCTCCCCAACCTCTCCACCCCCACACAGTTTTTCTTCCTTATAGAGAAATCCCAGTAATGTGATTATTTCATTTTCTTGAACAGTGTCTGAACGGGAATGCCAGAGGATTCTTTTCTTGCCAAACTGAAAAAGAAAACAAACAAACAAACAAACAACAACAATAAATAAATAAAAACAAAACAAACTTGAAAACAAATTTTTTTTTTATCCCGAACCACAGATTTTCTTGTTTTAAATAGGTTTTGAATCAAAAGTATTTTTCTGTTTACTGGGTAAATCATTAACATACAGTGTTAAAAGAGAGTAAATACAAACTGTGTACTAATTTCTTCTTCACTTGTCAAAAGAGAAAAGTGAAATCTATTATTTAATGTCCAAGTTTCAGTCAAAAGCAAAAACTCAAGTCAGAACCAATTCTCAGTACATTCTTGAAAATTTCTCACCTCAAATTTGGTGAAGTAAACAGAAAAGAATATTTTCCTCCCAGAATTGTTCTTATTGCTGTTACTTTTATTTATTAGAAAAGAATAGCTAGAGAGGTCATATAATCTCAAGCTTAAAAGAGCATTTAGTGAATATTATCTCACCCTTTTTTTCCTTTTAAAAATCAATGCTAGCACACCATTCACATGATTCTGTATTTTTTCTTGTAACAATGTAATGTGTATGATATCATAGTAACATATAGAGCTGCTTAATTCTTCTTTTTAAAAATCTTTTTTAAAGAAGACAGTTTTAGATTCACAGCAAAATTGAAGGGACTGTATTAAGATTTCCCATACATTCCCTGCCCCCACACATGCATTGCCTCCCCATTATCAATATCCCCTACCAAAGTTACAATTTGTTACAAATGGTTAGATAGTTACCATTTGTTACAATTGATGAACCGATACTGACATGTAATCACCCAAAGGCCATAGTATACCATAGGTTTCACTTCTGGTGTTCATTTTGCGGGATTGTACAAATGTATGCTGGAACATACCCATCAATATGATATCATACAGAGTATCTTCAGTGCCCTAAAAGTCCTGTGCTATGCCTATTCATCCCTCTTCACTTTATATGTCTTAACCCCTTATATGTCTCCATACCTTTTGCCTTTTCCAGAATGTCACACAGTTGGAATACATAGTGTGACACTTTTTCAGATTGACTTTTTTTTTTTTTGTCATTAAGTAATATGCATTTAAGATTCCTCCATGTCTTTCCATGACTTGATAGCTCATTTCTTTTTAATTGTTGAGTAATATTCCATTGTCTGGATGTACCACAGTTTATTCATTCACTTGCTGAAGAACATCTTGCTTGCTTCCAAGTTTTGGCAAGTATGAATATAGCTCCTATACACATCTGTGTGCAGGTGTTTAGGTGAATATAACTTTTCAACTCCTTTGGTGAATATTAAGTAGTACAACTGCTGGATTGTGTGGTAAGAGTATATGTATATCACACTCTTGATTACTGTAGCTGGTTTAAGAGTAAGTCTTAAAGTTGGATAGTGTCAGTCTTCCAACTTTATTCTTCTCATTCAATATTGTGTTATATCCATTTTGGGTTCTTTTATTCATTTTTATTTAAATAAATAAATAAATGTATGTATGTATACACACTTTTTTTTTTTTTTTTTTTTTTTTTTTTTAAGAGAAGGGAAGGGAGAGAGAAAGTGAGGGAGAGAAAGATCAATGTGTGAGATATATTGATGGTTGCCTCTTGCAAGCCCCTAACTGGGGAATCTGGCCAGCACCCCAGGCATGTGTCCTGACTGAGAATCAAACCACTGACCTTTTGGTTTGCAGACTAGTGCTCAGCCGACTGAGCCACACCAGCCAGGGTGAGTTCTTTTATTTTTTAAATGGCTGTATGAATATACTAAAGTTTAACCAGACTAATGGACAGTTAGATTGCTTCAAATCTTTTGAAAACAGTGGTACAGTGAATGACCCTATAAATACGCCATTTTGCACATGTTCAAGGACAATAGGGGATATATTTTTAGAAGTAGGATTGCTAAGTCAAAGGTATGTACACTTGTATTTTGATAAGTAGTGCCAAATTGGCCTATGTAGAATTTGTGAAAATTGTACTCCTATCAAAAATGTATTATACTGACAATTTTTCCACACCATTTGCCAACAAACTTTTTGATTTTTGCTGATTTGGTAGGTAAAAGTTTAGTATCTTGGTATAGGTGAAATTTGCTTTTCTCTCATTCACTAATGGTGACTTCACAACTTTCTACTTTGAGCAGAGCCTCAGAGTAGAATCTATTCTTTCCAGTATAGATTAAAAGATCAAGTTTGGACCTGGGCTGATTAGCTTAGTTGGTTTGAACATAGTCCTGATACATCAAGGTTGTGGGTTTGATCTCAGGTCAGGGCACATGTAAGAAGCAACCACTGAGAGTGCATAAATAAGTGTGGAACAACAAGTTGATGTTTCCCTCTCTTTCTTCCCCTCTCTCTAAAAATCAATGAGTGAAAAAAGATTTAGTTTGAAGAAGCAAACAAATAGGTTTCTGGCCACTGCCTGGTAAAGGAACAGAGTCGGAACATTTACTTTTCTTAAAAAATGTGCATTTAGTTGCCTTTCATATTTCTTTCTAAACTTTAACATTTCACTTTCCCCTACTTAACCTTGCTGTAAAGGGAGAAGGAGAGAAGGTGCTGACTGGAAGTCTAATTGCAGAAACGTGCCCTTCTCTGAGAAGTGCCCTTTCTGAGACTGGATTTTCTTATGGATAAAGAAATTTGGTGCAGAGCTATTCTAAATTCCATTTCTAATATTTTAAAAGCTTAGAAACCACGTCTGGGCTTTTTGGCTAAGATCAAGTGGTGTAGAAATCACTCACTGGTTTAGAGACAATTAGTATGGATCAAGGATTTTTTTGAACTACACATATGTAGATGAAATTAGAATTATAAAAACATCTGCTGTTAGTGTAGCATCAGGAAAAAGGGTCTTCGAATATATTCAAAGGCCAGATTTCAAGATTGACGGCTGCTTTGAGTTGAAATCTAACTGCCAGACATTCCTTTGGGTGTTGTTTTTTCAATCCAGTCTGCACTGTGTACCCATTTTTAAAAAGAGGAAATACGTAAAAAGTGATGGAAATATGCTAATCTTGCCAGGAGTATAGGAAAGTACAGTGGGTTGTAAGTTGGAAGGTCTGCATTCAATTACTGACTGCAATACCTCAGCAGGGCCCTAGCTCTCGCATGCACTCCTGTTTCATACTCTCCCTCTCTTTCCCTCTTTTATTCACTCATTATTCACTGAAGCAGAATTCATAGATCTCAAGTGCAATCTTTGGAGGGTTTTTTTTTTTTTTTTTTTCCTCCTCAAAAAACCAGTACTCTTTACTTGATAGCTGTGGACCTTTGGTAATTACTAAGCACCCTGTTTCTATCTTTGTAAAATGTGGATAATAATAATTATACCTAGCCCTGAGGACTGTTGTCAGGATTAAATTAGATAATACACGTAAAATGTTTACTGTAAAACCTGGTACAGGGGGTGCACTAAAAAGTATCAGCAGTTACTTCAAAGTGGTGCTGAACTTTCGTGTTCTTGGGCTAACCAGGCCCTGATGCCCCTATTAAACTGCCTGGGCTCCGTGGTTTTGCTTGGGAAGCCCCAGGATTGAATTCTGTGTGTAGCAATGCAGTTTACCAGCAGTCCTGCACAAACAATTTCAAAATGCTGGATACAATAGAAAGATCATTTCTTAAAAGCAACGAACCAGTAAGGAAGTAATGAATATTTAATGAACATTTAAGTCGAAAGCTAAGTGAGGAGGGATCTAACTGAGCAATCAAGCTGGCTTCTACCTTGAGGACCTTTGCCAAACCAGTTTAACTTGAACTTCTATTTTTTTTTTTTAATGGCCTGGGGGTGCAGGAGAGACAAGGTGAGAGATCTGAGAGGGGGTATATCCTTCAATCTTAAAGCCAGGGGTTCAAAAGGCATTTTCCTCAATGTAAGGGTAAATTAGAATGAAAAGAAAATATCATTTACTCTTTCCGATCAAGATCCTAGAAGGCTTTTAAAAAACCACCTATCAAAAACCTATAGACTGCCCTGGCTGGTGTGGCTCAGTGGATTGAGTGCCCGCTTGTGGGTGGAAAAGGTTGGTGGATTGATTCCGAGTCAGGACACATGCCTGGGATGTGAGCCAGGCCGCCGGTTGTGAGTGTGCAAGATGCAATCAACTGGTTTCTCTCCTTCTCTTCCTCCCTCCCTTCTCCTCTCTCTAAAAATAAACAAAATCTAAAAACAAACAAGTAAGAAAACCTAGCTACTGAGCAGATGCCCAATATTAGTCCTGAGCCTGTGATCTTAAACCAGCTCTACTGCAAGTATTTATCTGGAATCACTATGTAGGTGGACAGAAAACTTGAAGAAAAATTGATTGAAAGAGTTTCTACTTGGGAAGTGTCCCATACAGAGCAGAAACAAAATTTTCTCTCTCCTTTGGAGGAGTCTTTTTATTGCATACATAGGTGAATCCCCACCAAAAGAAAGGAAAGTGAGCACCTCATAGGAAAAAACATTACTAAACAAAATACGAGCTGAGAACAAGAAACTCTAAAGATTAAGTTGATTTGAAAAAGAACTAAAATAGAACTTGAAACTACAAATATAATAATTGAAATAACAACTCACTGAATGGATTTAATAGATTAAGTGGAACAAGAAATCGTCAGTGGGATGATAGGTCTGAAGGAAATTTTCAGATGGCAACACAGCGAGGCAAAACAGTGAGAAACTCAAAAGAAAGATTAATCAGCTCTGGCTGGTGTGGCTTAATTGGTTGTGATGTTGACCTGTAACTGAAGCTCGGTTGGTTGGAATGTCGACCTGTAACTGAGAGTTCACCAGTTTGATTTCCAGTTAGGGCACATGCCTAGGTTGCAGGCTCAATCCCTGGTTGGGAGCATGGGGGATGTGACTGATTGGTGTTTCTCACTTTGATGTTTCTCTCTCTCTTCTTTTCCTTCTCTCTCAAATGAGAATAAAATGAACCTTAAAAAAAAAAAAAAAAAAAGGAAAGGGTAATCAATGTGGAAGACAGAGAATTCAGATTCAATGTAAGTTTCATTACAGTTTCAGAATGAGAAGAGAGAAAATGGGAACAGGGAACATTTAGAGAGATAATATCAGAGGTTTTCAAGGACCAATGATAAAAAGCATAACTTTACATATTCATAAAATTATATGAATCCCAATCAGGGTAAGTGAAAAGGATTCCACACATAGACAAGATTAAATTTCAGAACACAAAACAAAGAGAAGATCTTTGGCAAGCTTATCTTCAAAGACAGGACAAAATAATCCTGATAGTGCAACAGTAGAAACCAGAAGACAGTAGAATATAATTTTTCATGCGCTGACAGAAATGAATTGTCAGCTAAGTATTCTATTTTCATTAAAAGTATCTTTACTTAGAGATTTTATTTATTTTTTACAGAGAGTGAAAAGGGGGAGAAAGAGAGAAACATGATATGTGAGAGAAACATTGATCAGTTAGTTGCTTCTACCATGTTCCCACCTGGGGGCCTGGCCCACAACCCAGGCATGTTCCTGGGATCAGGAAACAAACTGGCAACCTTTGCTTTGCAGGTTAGCACTCAATCTCTTGAGCCACACCAACCAGGGTCATTTACAAAAATCTTCAAAAAATAAACAAGGACAATGTAAAAGACTTTTTCAGGCTTACAATGATATTTTCAGTGGGAACTAGATAAAATAAGTGATATAGTTGGAGAAGCAAGAGGAGTTAGTTACTACCTCCTTCTAAAGTTTTTGCATGGTTCAGGAGGAAGTTAAAGGCATTGATTAAATTTAGACTTTTATAAGTGAATCATGCATGTTAAAAATTTTAAGGTAGTCACTAAAGTTATTAAAAGAATGAATACCTTTTTAGTGAATGGGGAAAACTGAAATGAGAAAAATAATTGGTCTTGAAGTCAAGGAAGCTGAGAAAAGAAGTATAAAGTAGGCAGGACAAATAGTAAGCACAAAATAAGATGTAGAAACAAATCTATATCAATAATTATACATCTAAAGGTTAGAGTAGATGAAAAATGAAAATTTGAACATATACTATTTACAAAAGACATGTCTAAAATATAAGGATACAGCATGGTTAAAAGTAAAATAACAGAGATAAACAGGTGGTTACAAAAATAAAAGAAAGCTGGCAACACTGACATTAGACAAAATAGACTGTAAATACACCCCAAAATGTTCCTAGAGATAATGAGGGTCATATTGGTTAAAAAGTTGCAACTTGGAAATATAAAAACCTGTATATATCTAACAATATGTCCTCCATGTACAGTGAGCAAAAACTGAAAGAACTACAATGACAAACATGTATTCCCAGTGAGATTGTAATACATTTTCTTAGTTCTTGACAAAGTGGGAAAAAGATATTTACCACATACAAGATTTGAACAATACAATTAATAAGTAGGAGGTGATAGATGGCTGAAGATTACTATATGTCAAAGCTGCATAATGTATTACTTTCAAACTTTTTTAACATACAGAGAAATTGCTAAAAAGTGACCTTAAACTATGTCATCAAGCACATCTTAAGGCATGTCGAATGATGGGTATCATACACACTAGATCTGTGACCAAAATGCATGAAGCTAGAAAACTGATAACTAAACGAAAACACCCTAGGAGCTTGGGCTAAATTTAGCAGTGTCTCTTGTAAACGTAAAGAAATGAACACTGTGCCCTTTTATGTCTTTCCCTTTGTGTGCATAGCTGGGAGGAGGCGAGCTAAGGAATTAGGCTGTTTGCTGAGCCTTTTAACAACCAGTTTGGCGATGCTTAGAAACCTGCGTGAAGTCAGGGAGGGGTTGGTGGGAAGAGGGGGAGAGTGACCTGCCAGCTGGCATGGAGAGGGGCCCCCTCTGACCAGGCCCCTCTGTGCCTAACCCAGGCTTGAATCTGCTTTAGAAGCTGTGAGCCTGGGCCTGGGTGGAGCCTTGGACCCTCCTGCCCCAATTCCTGCCCTCTGTAGTTCTCTTAATTTGTCTTAAACTCAGTGAAGAAATAAGAGAAGGAGCAACTTTCTTTGAAACCTTACCTTTTAACTGGATTTACAGATGCCTCTTGATTTACCATGGTGCTGTGCCCAGACATACCCATTGTTAGTTGAAAATATTTTAACTTGAAAATGAATTTAACACATCCCTAACCTAGTGAACATCACAGCTACCTAGCCTACCTTAAACATGCTCAAAACACTTAACAGTTGGGGAGAGTCATCCAACACAAAGACATTTTTATAATAAAGTGCTGAATACATTGAACACTGCACTGAAAGTGAAAAACCGAATGGTGGTGTGGATATCATTTGTAACCTGTTGTGAAATTAGAAAATCATAAATCAAGCCATCATAAGTTGGGAACTGTGTGTAGTTTACATCTCAGCATTAAGGGATACCTGGATACAGAGGCTCTGAGGTGCAGAACATGATTTTGGGACCTTTTTTCCTATGTCTTCCTGTATCTAAGTGCTTAATGTTTTACATATATTACTGCCAGGCCTATTAAGTCTTTGTCTCAGCAAGGCTTAATGGGAAGGAAATCAACACTTCTTCATATGAATTCAATGTTATTACTACTAATGGGAATTAACTCTGTGGTTTCTCAGGTCAATTTTAATTTCCAGTTCAAGATGAATGGGTTGGGTTTCCATAATATTTATTAATGCAATATGGAATATTAAGGTTGGGAGCTCTGAGAGACCATCTCATTCACCGCCACCTATTTCAGATGAGCTAAAGCACACTGAGTGGAGAGAGTTACCTGACACAATTTAGTCGGAAGGGGGACTGGGCTACAACTCTGGCCTCTTGATTCCCAGTCAGGCATTTTCCCATTGTCCCTGATGTCCACACCCTACGAACTAGTTATTCTTTTCCCCAAAAAGGGTGAGTTTATACATTATGTTTTAACTTATGGCAATAGCCTTCTTTCCCATTGTTAGCAATGCGAGAACATGTGAGCTCTTGGGATGATATGTGGCTAGAAAACTTGGCCTTGGTGTTTCTGAACCTGGTTTGAGTAGCTTAATCAAACTTCACGGCAAGGAAACCTTCCACTGTTTGATACTCCAGAGACCAACCCTTTGCTCTCTGATCCGTTCCAATCTGTATACTCCAACAGCTTCCTGCTAGAGAAACAAGTTACGTGTTTTTAAAATAAGCAATGTTTCCTTTAGTCAGATCCTCCAAACTCTTTTTCATCTGCCCCTGGTGGAGTTTTAAAAGCATTGACAAATCTTTAATACACAAAATACTTCCCGCTTTTCTTAGTTAACATGTCATCCTAGAATTTCTAATGTTTCTTTATTGATGGTGTCTCCTTGCTACAGTTTTCTGTCATGTAGTTTGACGTTAGCAATTTTAATTATGTACCTACAGGTAAATATGGCAAAAATTAGGGATGTAGAATGGTTATAGAAGTTACTACTCAATTATAAAATGAGCTTAGGCACATTTAAACCTTAATTTTTTTTGTTCTGGTGCATGACGAATCTCTGCGATTGGAGTTTTGGAGTTTTTGGAGTGTGCATTCTTTGACAAAGTTGACTATTTCTTTTTCAAATTGCATTTATTCTCTAGGAGTATATTTATTGATATGACTACAGTGTCAACATATTAGTAAGTTATAAGTGAAAAAAGTAGACCACAAAATAGTGGAATCTGATGCCACATAGACCTTTTAGGAGGTGTGGTAAGCATTTTGTGAGCCCCCAGAAGAAAGTTAAAATCAGTTTTAAACGTCTTTGCTTTTGCCTGAATATTGACCACATAGTTTCAAATTGAGTACAGGATGCAGTGGATGTACATTTCTAATGTAGTTTACATAGTTATTCTTTGAAAGTATATTTTGATGGGTATTTTGCCCATTGTGCTCAAGCAAAGAGGACCATGAAACACTGAAGGGAACCCTGCTTTGCTGTGGCTGAGGTGGGTTTCCTGCCAGCTTTATCCATTAACTAACTGTGCTATCTTACAAGTTACCCACACTTCCAGGCCTCCGTGTCCTGGCTACACCGCAGAAGGTCTTCACTGGTTTCTAAGGTCCCTTCCCCTTAGTGAGCTCTGGGTCCCTGGCTCATCTGAATCTGGTTGACTACAAAATTGCTTTTTTTACTCTCTTCCTCTGACCCGGTCATACTAACTGCACTCGTCACCTCCACCTCCATCGTTGTCTCTGATTCTGGAGGCCAGAGTTTTCAAGAGGCAGGGACCCAGGAAATGCGGCACAAGGGAGGACCTCACAGCTATTACTCAGGGCCTGCAGTGGGTGCTTGGCCTAGGTCTGGCCCTCAGGACAGATCCCTGCCTGCTCTTACCTTGTGACGGCAAACAGATGCCAGGGGAGATAGGACAAGCAAGTAATTACGGAAAATAAGGACACCCAGAGCCTGGAGGTGGGTAGGGTTTAATTACTCACATACCTTTGTACTTTAGCTCAGCCATTTGCGTTCTCTTAGCCTCCTCTTTCTAAAAACCCCCACCCAGAAGAGTTCCTTTAAGCACCAGAGCTAATGTACATGAAGAGTATTTTTCGGCTTTGGCTGCACTTTGGCAGCTTTCAAACCCACCAGTGTTCAAGTCCCACCTCCAGAAATTCTGATGTAATTGGTCAGAATGTGGCTGATGGTGAGGGTTCTAAGGCTGCCCAGAGTAATTGATTCTAACGTGTAGTCAGGGTTGAGATCCTCTGATAGTAAAGCCTTAAAGCAGTTCTGACACATAGTAGGTACTCCAAGTGGGTAGGTAGGATTATGACAGTTGACAGCCTGAGAGAGTTTTAAGTGAACTGGAGGGCGGGATTCCTGGCGGCATTCTTGGCGGCATTTCAGGAAGGCAGTGACATTTCACCCAGCCCTTACAGAAAAGGGCGGTGATTATAGTGTGAACAAAAAGATCTGGCAGTTGGAAAACCTGGCCCATTGATGTGAACCAGTGCTCAATTATCTCAATGTTGTAGACATCTTTGTGGGTCTGTGTGTCTACCCTCAAAGAGTTGAAGGTCCCACCCTCGTTGGCTGTATCTGAGGTGTTACCTCATTATCCATTGCTACATAGTGAATTGCCCCAACTTTTAGTGTCTTAAAACAATAATAATTATTATCTTTCCCTGTTTCTGTGGGTCAGAAATAAAGATTGGGATACAGAGGGGATGGCTTGTCTCTGCTCCTCTGTCTGGGGCCTCATCTGGATGTCTTGGAAGCTGGGTTTAGATTCCTTTGCAGGTTTATTCACTCATAGGTCTATGGTTGATGTTGGTTGCTGGCCACGGGCATAGCTGGGGCTATCTGCTGGGACACTCACACCTGAGCTTTCTCACAACCTGGTGGCTGGGTTCCCAGGGCAAATCCTGAGAGAGACAGGAAGGCAAGTCAGAAGCTGTATCCTTTTTATGACCTAGTCTTGGAAGACTCATAGCATCAATTCTGACTGATTTTGTTAGATATGAACCGCTGAGTCCAGCCCATAGTCAAAGGAGGGCAAATCAGATTCTTTTATGGTTTAAAGGGGAGAAATGTACAAGACTTTATAGGACATATTTAAAAGCCACCACATTGCATGACACTTTAGTTCCTTCTAGCTTGTCATGGCTAGAATCTTGGGTTTGCAATCTGAAGGTAAGATTTCAAGTCTTATAGCTAACTTTTCCTAGCAGCACGGGTGAATCACTTACCCTAACATAACAACCTCTCCTCCCTTCTTTTCATCTGGTTAACAAGGAAGTTTAATGACAGTCAGGCATGTGCATGTGTTTTGCCTTGTGTATACAAATGCATAGTATTTGTTCTTCTTCTGATTTCACTAACCTTCTTCTTTGGATTGAGAATGAATGAAGAATGCAAAATAAAGAATGGCACGTGAAATTGTAAGATCAAGTTAGTAAGGAAAAATGATCATGAATACAGTCTTTAATTCCATGTAACTTAAAATATTTCTAATATGAATTATAAATACACTCTTTGTAGGAAATAGTTACTACTAATATTACTGAAATTACTTCTAGTTCTTGGAGAAAGTTGGTATTTAAAATATAGACTATTTTGTCTTCAAAATTGCATACCTACGTATGTGTGTATATATAACATGAGATCTATCCTGAAAGTATCAAGCCAATGTTGATATAATTAAAACAGTTTGTGAGCGCTGATACTTTCGGGACAGACCTCTTATATGTGTGTGTGTGTGTGTGTGTGTGTGTGTGTATACATATAAATGCATAGGAAAAGAATTGGAATGATACATACCAAACAAACTTGGTCATTCCAGGAAAAGGACATTCAATAAAGGAAGAGGGGACTTTCAATTTTTTAAAGAACTTGATGAATTTCACTAGCTTTTTTTTTGTTGTTAAATAATGAGCATACATAACTACATTATTTCTATACCTACATACTTTTTTTTAAAGAAGAGATCTCGGTAGTAGGTAGTATCTGGTGGAGGGAGGTGAGAGCAGGTGAAGGAGGTTCCTCATTTCCTCACATTTTACAATTGGGTCCACAGGAGATTTTATCTGAGAGTGCTGGGACTCATTTTCAGCCTGAGGGAGTAGGAGGCCGCCAGACACACTCAGGGGTGGATAAGTCTAGAAGAACCTGGAGCCAGGGCAAAGGTAGGATAGGCTGGAATTAGTGAGATTAGATCACAGTTTAGGGAGGGTTAAGAATGAGCCTGAGGGAGCAAAAGCTTTAGGAGCCTTTCCTGATTGTTCCCTAAATGAGTAGACAAAGCTCTGATCATTTATTTATTTACTTTTTCACAAAGGGACTGGGTTCATCCTGGAGTACCTTCATAAAACTCTAGATCGTTTTAATAGGACAGATGACAAATTGTTTTCCACCTGCGGGTTTTCCGTCAGGCCAGCCTTGCTTGGTTTTGCCTGGCTTTATTCTGTGACCAGAAAAGAAGCTGGAATTCTGAAAAGTTGCTTTCGCCAAATCCTCTGAACAAAGGGGGCCTTGTTTAAGGTTAAGCACATCAGCTTTCGGAGGAGTTTAACTCATCAGTTCGGATCTCTGCTTTTCAAGTCCTTGCTCTAGTTAGCGTTGTGTTTCTCTGTCTGTGGAAGGCAAGACTGATGGAGGAGCAGGCAGTGATTGGCCACCCTGTTTAAGGCCTGTGTCTGATTCTAGTTACACCAATAAGTTTGTTCTGGGCAGAGCTAGGCCCTGCTTGTCTTAAATGGATACCTGTAAAGAATCCCAAAGAGGGAGGCAAGCTTTAAAAATTTTATTTTTATTTTTTAAAAGACTTTATTTTTTAGAGAGAGGGGAAAGGGGGGCATAAAAGAGGAAGAAAAACATTGATATGCAGGAGAAACATCACTTGGTTGACTCTCTCACTGCCCCCAACTAGGGACCTGGCCCACAACCCAGGCATGTGCCCTGATGGGGAATCGAACTGGTGACCTTTCAGTTCACAGGCCGGCACTCAGTCCACCGAACCAGGGCCAGGAGACAAGCTTGATTACTGGATTTGCCTTCTCTAGGGCTACACGGACACTCATTAATTTCTATGACCTCCATGGATCACATAGTTCACCAGAGGCAAAATGACACAAAATTCAGTAACTGGGAGTGAAAGTCACCCTTCTGTTAGTCACCTCCCTGCTTTAGCAACATCCTGATGAGTTACCAGCATTGATGGGTTTGGACCCTGGCTGCATATGGCAGAGGTCTGGGGCACACAAACCAGTCCTGAAATTTGTTCCCTGTTGGGCTTACTTTCTCTGTAGATAGCAGCTGAATGTTAAATGACATTCTGCCCCCTGGGAAGACTCGTGAGAAATTTGTTGGACCTGCGGGAGTCCAGCGCTGTGTGCGGAGAAGTTGTCTGCTGGATGTGTTGTCCATAATGCCGGGTGACTAATGGTATCGAGTGAGAGTGTGTGGCTGTCATTTTCTTCATTTTTTCTCTCATTCTGCTTCCCTTGACAGGGCAATTTGATTTTGATGCTGTACCAGCAATTTTCCAACAATGAGTTACTGGAACTTGGAGAAAAGGAACTGTGTGCAATACTGCAGACATTTCCTGGTGGACAACAACATGTTTCACGGTGAGCTGCCTTTTGTATTTATGTAGATGGACCTTTTATTTTGTTCCTGACAGCAGTTTTATTCCAGCACTCTTGATGCAAGTGTAGTATAATTGTTGGGTTGAACCAGGAGCTTGAGTTGACTTGTTTATGGATAATTACCCAGAACTCGCTGTTGTAAGCAGTGTGCCCTGGCCCAATGACCGCCATGGTGCTATCACTTTATACTTTACAAGTGAGTTTATATCAGTGCCTTGTGTCTTCTACCACACTGTTAACTCCAGTAATGCCCCTTTCTGATGTTTGAAATCTGTGATCATCAATCAAGGCTTATTACTAGCACAGTGTGTGTCTTCTATCAGGCCACATATAAAACTGTAACAGAGGAGCTCACAGCACTTAACCATCAGTGCTGGGGTGGATTACTGCAGCTATAAATCACAGAGTAACCAGTATTAGTCATTGGCATGGCACACCAAGACTGATTGCCTTTACCCTGCTCTGACGTGTTTATGTTGGGGTACACAGTCAGGGATAAGCTCCGTCAATCCTGCTATCAGGATACCCTTGAGTGAAATTTATTTAAGAATCAAAGATTTATGAGTTGCCAGAATTTTGGAGTAATATCCATCAAAAGCTGGTGGAACCGTAGAAGGAAAAGAGAAATTTCAAAGGAAGCGATTGCTGTTTGACAGAATCCTATTGTCTAAAGCTGCCTTCAACTTTCTTAAGTTTGGTTTTCTTCCTCAGTTAGTGACAATGTGTTTATTACTTTAAATTAAGATTAAGATAACAAGTTTAACCTTATTTTATTAAAGCACTTTAGAATTTACACTGCTTCTTCACTTTCATTATAGTGCTGTACTATGGGATTTTACTAGGTAAAGGATGATTTTATTTTACAGGTCCAGAAAGGGAAGCAGAGATGAAATGACCAGCCCAGGTTGATGTAGCTAATTGTTAGCAAGGTCAGAACCAAAATTCCTGCCTCAACCTTTCCAGGCTGGCCCTTGGCATTGTAGTGGTGTTGGAAGGGCCCTTAGCAGAGGTGACGTGGGAATTGTCACTTAACACCAGGGCACCCCAAGTTCTACTTTGTTTTTCTGTGACCCTTATTGAAGGGTCATTCATTGCTTGATCACTCACATACAGTGCTGTGTGTGAGAACTTTGTTTGCATTAAAAAAATTATGAATATGGTGATTGAAGAAACACAAGCATTAGAAAAACTAGCTTTACTTTTTCAAGTTTTATTTTGTGCCAGTTTTTTTTTTTTTTTAAAGATTTTATTATTTTGAGAGCGCGAGGAAGGGAGAGAGAGAGAAGAAGAGAGACATCAGTGTATGGTTGCCTTTCACCTGCCTCCAGCTACAGATCTGGCTGGAGACCTGGCTTGCAACCTGGTTATGTGCCCTGGCTGGGAATTGAACCAGCAACCTTTGGGTTCACAGGCCAGTGCCTTATCCACTCTGCCACCAGTCAGGGCCTGTGCCAGTTTTGAAGAAGTTCAGATTTAAATGCTTTCATATATTATTTCACAATACCTTTGTCCAGAGGTCTCAAGTTTATAATGATTTAACCATTTCCTATCTATTTTTATAGTTGTATAATCACTTAGTGTATTACCATATTGCAGGTATTTATGCTGAAGGCTTGAAGATCACTGTCATATTGGATTATTTCAATACCTTACAATAGCTATTATTCTTCTCATTTTATGGATGGGGAAAATGGAGGCTTGGGAGAGATTGTAGAGTTCTAAACATCAGACGGTGTTCTGCCTAACTCCAAAATGCCACTGTTGTCCACCATGCCATCATCTACATTACAGTAGAGAATTGAGCACTCAGAGAGGTTTAAGTTCTATTCAACCAGATTTGCTCCTCTATTCACTTTCAATGTGTGACTTCGATTTGAACAAGTTATAAAATCCTTTAGGATCTCATTTCCTCCATGAAATGAATGTGTTGCTGTCAATGAATTTTGAGGTTCTTTTGAGTTTTAATTTCTGAGGTCCCATTGAATTAATTCTGAGAATTAGAATTACTGTTCTTTTGTGGGCTACCTTTTCACTAAACATGAGATACACAAGAGGGCAGTAGAATGCTTAAAATATGAACAGGTTACTTTTTGCATGCAAGAATTATGTTTTTGAAAGGATGTAGAGATTTTATGTCTACCCAAGATGAAAATAATTAAAGTCAATTAGAATTATGATTCTATTCACTGAAAATAAGCAGTAGCTTTAAACATTTCTGATAGCATAAAATATGATTTTGGATTTTGAAAAAATAGTTTATTTATTATTTCCGGAGAGAGAGTAAGGGAGAGAGGCAGAGAGAGAGAGAGAGAGAGAGAAAGAGAGAGAGAGAGAGAGAAACATCAATGTATGATTGCCTTTCACCTTGATTTTGGATTTTTATACCTAAGGATATGTAATTCGGGAAAGAATGATGCCTCCGCTCTTTACCTCTGCAGAAAATTAATGTTGTTCAGACAGGAACTTATTTCACTTAATGGAGCATTGTAAGGATTCTTGGTATATTTTAGGTCAGGGGAGTTCTAGTGATAATATCTTTGTAGAAGATTTCTGAACATTTCTGAGAGAAGAAAGGGACAGGACATGTTGAGTCAGAAATGTCAGAGTTCTATTAGAGAGACTTCTGGAACATATGGAGGGTAGTCAGATTTTTTTGCAGATTAAGATTAGCTTGGCTTCTCCCTGCCTGCGAGTAATTGTTCTTACATTACCAAATCAATCAAAACAGAAGGAAACAAAACTGCCCATTATGAACAGAAAATA
This sequence comes from Noctilio leporinus, assembly GCA_004026585.1. Classification (NCBI taxonomy): domain Eukaryota; kingdom Metazoa; phylum Chordata; class Mammalia; order Chiroptera; family Noctilionidae; genus Noctilio; species Noctilio leporinus. The sequence continues at coordinate 10,649 of PVIW01005288.1, read as the reverse complement.
ACCATTTCCTCTGCAATATAATAGACTTTTAGAATATTCAGATGTGGATGTGCAAATCATGCCAGCCAGACTTTTACACACAGATTTTAGCGGAATTCCCAGGAGAAAAGAGCTACATTAAAATGAGGTCAATGTGGGTTAAAATGGTCAATAAAAGTAACAATAAAAATGTGACTGACATATATCACTTCACAGTTCATGAAGCATATTCATAGACTTATTTTATGAGTAGAGAGGAGGTATGGTTCTCATTGCAAACAATTTAGAGAAGTACCCACAATCCCACAACCAAGAAACACTTTTTATAGTCTGTTTCTGTCCAGTCTTCTATCAATTTCATCCTTGCAACAATCCCAATATAGAAATGTGGTATCTGGAAAAGCTAGGAAATGGTGAATGCTGTTCAATAGGAATGAGCTGGTTGAGTTGACTTAATTCTGTGTTCAGTGGTGAGAGGAACTCACTTAAGAATTAAGTTGTTTTTGTATTTCCCACTTGTCTGTCCTTTGCCCAGATTTTTAGGTGATCTATTGAATGCAAAGGGATTATGTACCTATCAAAGAAGCCAATCACTGGAGTTTTTCTCTACTTGGCTTTTATTCTCCTGATATGTTTGAAGTAGATTTAAAAAAAAACAACAACAAACTTGGGTGGTAAAAGGGGACTAAATGGTAATGGAAAAATACAGTAAAGATTAAATTTGAAAAAGTCTTGGGCAAAGAATGATTAGAGTAGTATGAACCTTTTCATGGCTTATACAGCCATCAAAGTATTTTTATTTAAAAATCACCTATACCCTCAACTGTTTTTCTTGGTTGCAGTGAATTGTAGCCTTTTTTGACCCGGGACACAGGTTTTTAAACCAATAATTAGTGTATATTTAAATTAATACATACAATTTCTTATGTATATGGGCTTTTCCAAACTCATTAAGTATACCCTTAATAGGGTATACTTGGAGGTGACTCAATTTATGATTTTAGGCATTGCTAGCTGTCCTGAAAGTATCACATCAACATCAATATATTAAAGCAGTTTGGGTGGCTGATACTTTTGGGACAGACTTTGTACATAAACCCCTTCACCAGGATTCTGTTTCACTGGACAAAGAAGAATGCCAGGTTCTGCCTGATAAACATAAAAGGAGAGTGGAATCATGCAGAAGTGAATTATGGTTCTAATTAATTTAGGCCTCTGTATTATCAAGTTATGACTTACACAGCCTGCCTGCTTTTAGGGGATTAGTGGTATTACTAGATTGTATATTAGTGTCTGTTCTTCATTGAGCCAAAGCTTAGCTTTTCCAGCCAAGGCCTATGTAAACATACTCTCCTAGGACTAGAAAATATCAGTGCACATAAATTCCTACTAATGCAATGATAATCAAGATTTGGTGAGCATCAAGATCAAAAGTATTATCTGTTGGAGAGGAATGTTGCGTGGAAAAAATTTCAAAGGCAAGTTGAGAAAAAAGGAATAAAGAGAAGGTAGGCTTTAAAGGAGAAAATATGCTTGAGTTATTTAAATTCGATAGATTGTAATAGAACTAATTCTGGACAGAGCCTTGCCCAGTAGTAGATTTCTCTTTAGCTCCATCCTCTGGTGATGGCCACCAGGCAGAAAGCTTTGGGGGCAGGTATCCTTTCAAGTACATCTGGCAAATGCTCCAGAGACAGTGAAGGTTTAGCAAGGAATGGCACCTTCCAGGGGCTGACATCCAGCTGGGTCACTTTGGGTGAGTTGTTCCTTTGGGGCTAAATGTCCATGTCCGCAAAATGCTGCAACTTAGGACAAATGACTTCCAAACTCTCAAGTGCTAAAAGTTTAAGAACACTTGTTTTCTCTCTACCTCTGCTCATCGCCTCATTGTTAAAGAGGCTAATTAAAGAATCTGCTGTGAATTAACTGGCTCGTTTGATTTATGTGCTTTTCCTCTTCCCCTGCGTGAGCTCAATCAGAGGCAGCCCTTTAGGCCTTACAAAAGTACATACTTACGTTTAGGTATAGCACAAAAAACAACACAAAACAAAACAAAAAAAACCTTTCATGGAAGCTAGTATGCAACAAACTTATTCCTTAACATTTTGGGAGCATATGCTCTTCTCTTTATTTCTTGGGGATGTAGAACATTCTCAACGGAAGCCTCAGTGAAATGCTATTTATTGATATTTTCACATTTTAAGTTCATTTCTGTTTTCATTTCCTTTTTTTGTTCTTGCTCCACGATGGGCACTCAATTTGGAGCTGGTTTATTGGACATTTTCAATTTAGAGGAGCATATACATGAAGTTTATTTTTCTCCAATTCTTTTTTTTTTTTTTAAGATTTTATTTCATTATTTTTAGAAAGAGGGGAAGGGAGAGAGGCAGAGAGGGAAAGAGACATCAATGTATGGTTGCTTTTCACCTGCCTCCAGCCACAGACCTGACTGGAGACCTGGTTTGCAACCTGGTTATGTGCCCTGGCTGGGGAATTGAACCTGCAACCTTGGGGTTCACAGGCTGGTGCCTTATCCACTGTGCTACCAACCAGGGCTTCCAATTAATTCTTTTAAAAGTATTCTTTGCCACATCTTGGGCAGATTCTATTACTTTCTGGCTCCTTTTGGTTATTGAGGGTCTAATCCAGTTTAATGTTACTTTCAGACTCATTTATATCCCATCTCCTTCCTTACCCCAACACAGGTGCCTCATCTGACTGTTGGGAGTTAAAGTTGGGAGCTCATCTGTGTCCGCTACACTTGTTCCCCTTGAAGGGAACTTTAGGTTCTGTCTCCTTAAATTTTGGTTCAGGGGTGAGAGATGAGATGGAGGAAGCAAAGGTCTTTAATTTGCGCCCTGGTACCTGTTTGTGTGTCAGTGGTGAGGTGACCAAGGCTCCCTCTGGTTTCATCTCCTGCAGGTGTTTTGTTTTACCTTGCTCTCCTCTGTCACAGGGGCTCTTCAGGGAGGACCCACCTCTCTCTCTCTTTGGAGCCCACTTCTCTCTCCCTTCAGCCCTGCTCATGGTCCCTTCCTAGTTCCTATGGCAGGGGCATGGCTTCCTTTGCAGCTGTCTGGCTCCTGCCCTTTCTCTTATCTCCATGTTTCTGCCCTTTGGGTTGTGCAAACTGCTGTGGGATGTGGAGGATGGGGTGGAGTGTGAAGTTGTCTTTCTCTTCACAAATCTGTTTGCTACAGTCTCTTTTCACACTGTTATGGGGACTGCTCCCATAAACACCTGCTGTGAGAAGTCTCAGAATCATTTTCTGTAGCTCTTTCCCTGCTTATCTCTGGGGTGAGACCATCTCTGCTAGTCCAGACACCTCACTGTACTTGTAATAGGGGCCCAGGTAATGGGATTTTGAATGGATGGAATCCCCCTTCCTTACCTCTGGCCATTCTCCCCTGGTCCTTGTTCATTAACATTTGGGCTTGGGTGACTTCATTTCTCCAGAGGTACTGGTGTTGATGTTCTTTGGTGTGCTTGCTTCTTGCAAGGTTGTGTAGCTGGGTTGATTAGAATTGAACAACCTGCTAGATTTATAAAAATCCATGTTGAGATGTCTCAGCCTCTTCCCCGTTGGGAATCTAATTTTATGGGGAGATTTGCTGGGTACGTTATGCTTTCTGTGTTGAGGTTATTCAGATGCTGTGTTGATGGACAGGAAAATAGCAAATTGAAGATCTGGATACCAGAAAATCTGGGTGTATGGGAAGTAACAATGTTCAGTCTTCGAAGCTTTAGATTTAGTTGTCTGAAACAAGCTGATTGTGTTCAGAGAGACTCTTGGCTGGCTTTTGCCATTGACTCTCAAGTTCTTTCAGGAAGGTCATAGATGATTTTATTCCTTGAAGCTTGAAAGTACCAATTTTGTAATTACTAAATTAGAACAATGTTTAATAAAGAGTCAGTATTTTTTTCAGATTTGCAGACTTCCCACATTTTAAGTGGTTACTTCTGACAATTATTTCTCATTAGGCCAGTGTTACAAATTTAGGCCTTTGTTCTTTAAGCTCCATTTCTATAATTTTAATTAATTTTCCCCTGCTCCCTCATTTCCCCAATAGTCTTTTACTAGTTAGTCTATGCCTAAATTATGCACAGATTGATGGGCAGGTGAAATTCCATAAATAGATAGATTTTAGTGTTCTTCCAGGGCAACATAATTATTTAATTTAGTTATACAAAAGATCCAGATTTCTATCTTGGACCACAGTAATAATTATGAGTGATTTCATTTGTAATTTAAAAAAAAAAAAAAAAAAAAAGCCTCCTGTCTCCTGTCTATCAAAACAAAGATGGAAAGTTCTTGTTTGTCCCTTTATACTGTGTAAATGAAAATTCATTCTGATAGACCTGTGATTATATTATATTCTTTTAGGGCTCATTCCTTTCAGAAGTATGTTAGGGATTATTACCAGGGGCAACTGTTGTTTCAAAGGGATAGCTTTTTAATTTAAAGCCTATAGCCTGGTGTGTGTTTCACTCACATCCAGTTTTAACTCTCATTTATATGTTGATAGCTCTCAAAAATGTGTCCCTGGCATAGACCACCTCTCTGTACTCCACACCCAGATTTCCATCCTCTTACTTGATGGCTCACGGATGCCTCCCGGCTCTTCTGATTCACCCTTGGAGCAGAACTCCCATTTTCCCACTTGTATAGGCTGGATCGCCAGCCTTACCTTACTCTTCCTCTTCCTCTTTGCACCCCAGCTACATCAGCTTTTATGTTTTTGCCCATAGATCTTTTTTTTTTAAAAAGATTTTATTTATTTTTAGAGAGAGAGGTAAGGAGAGAGGCAGAGAGGGAGACAGACATCAATGTATGGTTGCCTTTCACCTGCCCCCAGCTATGAGGGACGTGGCTGGAGACCTGGCTTGCAACCTGGTTATAGGCCCTGGCTGGGAATTGAACCAGCGACCTTTGGGTTCACAGGCTGGTGCCTTATCCACTGTGCCACCAGCCAGGGCATGCCCACAGATCTTACTCCGTCTTCACTTAGCCAGTTTTTAGCTCACTCTTCAGATCTGAGTAGAGGTCCCTTCTGCAGATTTCCCAGACTAAGTCAGCCCCTGGTTTATGCTTTCCTATCTCTGAGCATTGATGCCTTGTTGCATTATCGTTATTAATTTTGTGATAACAATGTAATTTCTATCCCCTCTACCTTCTGAACTCCAGAAGACAAAGACTGTTGTGACTTCTACCTCCGGTACAAAGTAGAGTGTGTTGTGTACGATAGGTGCTCAAGAAAATATTGCCAGGTTATTTTACTCATTTCATTTTATAGGAGAGATAAGAACCATTTCCTGTTTTATTATTTTGGCACTCTGTTGTGTTTGGCTTTTAATCTTTGTGCTGTGGAATGCATCATTTCTCTGGCTGCAAACCTTTTCTTTCCTTGAACAAAAGAATACCCACAAATCACTCCTTCCTGAGACTGAGAAGGAAAAGGCCACTTCTGCTGAGAATCCTTGTGTGCTTTAGAAAAGATGATTACAAATGTATGATGCCTAGAAATGGAAAAGGACAGATCCATTTCTTTAACAGAATTATTAGACTTTTTGAATCATTTAATACTTTCCGGAATTTTCATGTTGGGTATCCATGTGTTTATTTTATTCCACTCTGAAAATGGAAGTTTTGCTCAAAAAATACCACTATTAGTAAAAGTTTTGCTCAAAAAATACCACTATTAGTAAAAGCTGTTTAATTGCAGTATTTTGCATACGATTAAAACTCTGTGCTGCTTGTGTCTGAAAATCTCATCATAGAAGTATTGTCTAGGGGTTAATATTTACCCCAGAGAGCATAAAATAAACCTGCAAAAACAAAAGCACCAGTTTCCTCAGTAAGAGAGGAGGAAAGGAGGCCTGGGGATATGAGAGGAGAATAATCAAACAGCATATGGCATCTTTAAAAGTTAAGAACGTGCCCTTTTCAGATTGGCAGAAAAGGAAAATGGTCAGCATCTAAGTCTTTCATTTAAGAATCTCAAGCAATAGGTGAGGATAGTGCTCATGTCTAGGTAGCAAAGTTACCTGGAAAAAACACTCACCTGGTAGAATAAATGTAGAATCTGTGAGGATGCTATTAATTCAGTTTTGTTTTCCTGTGTTCATCTTTTGGTCAGAATATATGATACAATAGTGTTCTGAGAATTTCTTGTATTTAAATGTAGAAGATGATGACTCTGCCCAATGAAAAGGAAGGACAATGAACACATTTGTTATTTAGCATTTTATTTTTACTCATTGCCAACTTGAAGTTGAACATCAATGCATATTCACAAATAACCAACTGTTCTTTGAAATTACACCAGTGTGAGAATTTCAAGATATTGTGCTTTTAAGCCAGCAGAAGCTTATCATCTCCAGATGGGGAGCCTTGGAATTAATGAACTCTTTAAGCCAGTGGTTCCCAGCCTTGGCTACTCAGTGGAGACCCTTGAGGAGATGGATATGTGACTGTCGTGTGGATCATGGCCCAGAGGTGTAGCCCTAATAAGTCTGAACTGTGGCCAGGGCCTGGGGGAATTCGTAGAACTTCCCTGGTGAATCTGGAACATTGAAAACCCCAGACTTCAGGTGACAAATGCATATTTTCTCACCAAAACTATAGTAGAATTTATGAATTTGATAATGATTATATCCTGTGATGACAGCCCATTATATACTAATCTTGTAGGTACGGAAGGGTTGCACCTCACAAAAAGGACATGGTTACAAGTAGTGTGTTAGAAGATAGAAGAAATAGGAAATATAGAAGTCATTGATGCCTGGGGTTTTATGGATGATGGTTTGCTGTGAAAAAAATTTTTTCACTTAATATTTTTTGATGATAGCAACCCAAGCTCATGAAGAAAAGTTGGTGAGTACAGAAAAATCAGCAAAGTCAAAACAAAACAAAAAAATCAAAAAAACCTATGACCTCAAGATACGTTTTAAGACCGCATTTAAAATGATTTAAAAACTAAAGACCAGTGATTTCTCAACTCTGGCTATACGTTAGAATGTGCTGCCATGCTTAAAAATACAGTTGGTTGGGCTCTACTGAAGTCCATTTACATCGTACCTGGGGGCTGAGACCCAGCTGTGTTCACTCATCCATTCATTCTTTTTCTCTATATAATTATCTATATATTTACATATATATGAAGGTCAGGTGATTTTGATGTCAAGTGTGAGAATCACTGGACTAGAGTTGAGTGACTGAAACATTGATCAGTAAACTCAATCAGGTTATTAGTTTACTGATTTAATACAGGATGTATTTGCTACTTTGGGCAAAACTGATAACATGAAAATCATGACGGGGTAAGTAACATGTTCAGCTTTATGTGGTTTTAAAAAATTTTTAACAGATTTATTTCATATTCCTTTTCATATCATTCTTTCATGATATCTTTAAAGTGACCTTTGTCTTAACTTTATAGCCAACAGTCTGTTACAGGATATAAGGATAGTGTATCTTTGAACATTAAGTAACTTCTCAGTGTTATCTGTGGCCTCTAGCAGGTAAACAAAAATACTTTGGGAAGGTCCTTAACAACAGGCAACAGATAACATATCAATAGTGCTTTGTTTTGATTAACTTATATTGAGGCCAACACCATTAATAGCAGGGTAATTTAAAGAATTGATACAGAAATAAATATGATACATAATAAATATGATACAGAAGTTGGGAGAACAGTACTTGGGAGTACATCTGATGCAACCCCAAGTATTATTAGAATTGTTTATTTATCTGTTTTGGAAAATGAAGGGGTCCATAGAGACTTAGAGAGGCACACATAATTTATTGTGGAAGGCAAGCTGTGACAGCCCCTGTAGACCTTTGATCTACCTCCATCAGCTCTACATGTAAGAAAATTGATGCGCAGGGTCCCTGTGTTAGAAGTTCCAGTTAGGAAGGAGAAATCTTGTCTTTTCAGGTCCCCCTCATTTTGCACAATACCTCTTTCTTTGCATATAGGGCCAAATGGGGAGCACAAAGGAATCTGTGACACTTTTAAAGGATTTATTTAATATTGTGAAACAATGATGTGTTACAAGTACTTGTACCTTTAAGGCAACTGAAGCAGTGGTGTTGAAGGTTTTAAAAGGACTTCAAGTCCTGGCTGGTGTGGCCTAGTGAATTGAGTACCAGCTTGTGAACCAAAAGGCTGCTGGTTCGATTCCTAGTTAGGGCACATGCCTGGGTTGGGGGCCTTAGGTTGGGGGTCACATCCCTGGTTGGGGGCATATGAGAGGCAACTGATGGATGTACTTCTTGCATATTGATGTTTCTCTCCCTCTCTTTCTCCCTTCTTGTCCCTCTCTCTAAAAGTAAATAAAGAAAATCTTTTTTTTTGAAGAGCTTCAAGATCCTTTAGAGGCCATTAGAGAATGCCTCAGACGTACCAGGATGAGTTGCCCTCAGGCTGAGAAAGGGGGACAGGCTGGGGACTAAAAGCTTGTATCTCCTGGTGTGGCTCCTGGGGGCTTGATAGAGATGTGGGTGCACAGCCCCACCCAGAACGAACTGAATTGGAATCTGCACTTTAACAAGATCGTGCTTTGTATATAATATGAAATGTGAGCAGCGCGGCTCTGAGAGACCCACCGGGCTTGAGTGCGAGTCCCCTGAATGAGGGATTCGTCACTGTTGTCCAGGGAAGATGGATGGTGTGTGGGGGCAGAGAAGAGCTGTTTTTCATCAACTAAAGGACTTAGAGAGAGGAAACTTGTGTGTGAGGGGGGCAGGTACAGCTAATGACAAAGACCCCAAGTGGTATCTCAGTGCTCAGATTCCATAAGGACTACAAGTGCCCAGGTAATTTTGTAGAATGGGCTTCATATTTTGAATCTTACATCTAAAATCATAGGAAGATATAGTCAAGGATCTAAGCAACACCCTGGTCTACAAGGTGAGGCCAAGCAGCTCAGAACTGGAGGTGGTTTGAGGAGCCATCTGAATGAGGGATTAGGAACAGAATACCTAGCTGGCGTCAAGACACTTGTGAACTCTCTAAAACATTGTGCTGAACACTATATACATAAGCATATATATTTGTGTACCCCTTTCCTATGGACAAAATCGTTAGCTTTCATCATATTTCAAAGTAACCTGTCACTCCTTGCCCCTTCTACACATTATAAACCTCCAGCTAAAACCACTCTCCTTTTATAGAGGAGAAGGTAAGTGGTGCATATTCTTACCATCCAGTCGGTGGCAGGATTCATTCTAAAAGCCAGCATTCTACCATTCCAGCTCAACTGGTCTTCGTGATCTGAGCTAAGTATTATGAAATGCTAAGGGGATTTTCTGTGAGGTAAATCTCACCAACCTCTGCATTTTTGATCATTGCAAACGATTAAATCTGTATAGCATTGGATATTGTGACAGAGAAAGAATTTTACAGTAAAGAGTGTAGAAGCCTTTGTGAATCAGCCAGGTAAGTGTGAAAGTGTTCATGGGGGAGCAGCTGGAGGCCAGAAGGCCTCTGGCATTGACCCTGATTTCCCCGTCCCTGGGGGTGCAGGGCTCACCCACCTTTGGCATCCAACAGACTCTTTTGGTGTCTTCATAGCTAATAAATGATCATTAACTCTCCATGGGAAGCCAAATGCTGAACTTTACAAATAGAGTGATAGAATTCATGTAGCATTTAGATCAAGTAGTAATTCTACTATCTGGTAAAGTGTTGACTCCATGAATCCAAAGGACATTTAGCACATTTTTCATTTCTAGGGATTAAATTTGTAAAGCTGCTGCTCAGTAAATCCACTGATGAACAGCCTTTGGTTGTAGATTAAGTCTGTAGAGTGGTCCCTCTTTGCACCACTGAAAATATCAGTGTCCAGATGCCTGAGAATTATGTTATTCAGTGTAAGGAGGATGGTTGTTTTTGCTTTTGGTCTCATTATCTCAGCTTCCAGCCTGCATTTGAGACCATCTTCAGAATTGTTTGCCTGTTTGAGCTCCCAAGAATGCATCTGGGAAATAATATTCTCATATACCTTTTATTTTGATCTCTAATTATATTTTGATCCCCTATCCCTTGCCATTTCTCCTAAATTATAAAAATCAGTGTGGAGGTTTAATATCTGATAACTGTAGGTACCATGTTTCTGATACTACTAATATAATAATTTTTTCTTGGCTAGATAACAATTCCAGCATAAATCATAGCACTAAATTCTTTCTAAATTGGATTAATTTATATAAAGTGATAAAATGTTATTGGTTTCCCATTTTATCATCTTTAGTATTCATGAAGGATCAATTCTTTCCTCTGTTCTCCAAGGTCTTTAACAAAATTAGCCTTTGTAACCATTTTGGTGATGGTTGACTGTGAATGAGGAGAACTAATGGAGCAGAAAATTAAAATACTTTTGATGTTTTAATTTTAATGCTAACCATTAATCTACACTTCAAAGTTATTTCTCATTGATAAATGTATTGCTTTAAAAAAATGTTCCCCTACCCAAAGCAATCTACATATTCAATGCAATCCCAATTAAAATACCAATGACAGACTTCACAGAAATAGAAAAAATACTTCAAAAATTTATATGGAGCCAAAAACGCCCACGAATAGCCACCACAATCTTGAGAAAGAAGAACAAGGTAGGAGGAATCACAATCCCGGACTTCAAACAATACTACAAGGCTACTGTCA
>PVIW01005287.1:48364-110317 GCA_004026585.1 Noctilio leporinus | reverse complement strand
CCTTCAGTGGTCAGGGGAAAAGGGGTTGGGGGGAGGGGGGAGGCAGAGGCAAGAAAGGGGAGCAGCTTAGACAAGAACCTAGTATAAAGGAACCATGGACATGGACAACAGGTGGGATTGACTTTGGGGGGAATGGGTGGGTGGGGAGGGGGACAGAGGGGAGCAAAAAGGGGATGGATGTAATACAACAACAATAAAATTTTTTTAAAAATTGATACTGGCTTATGGTTTACAGGAGACACTTAGTACAGAATCTTTCTATTCCTACCTTTTCTAATACTTTGTAAGGTATGAGCACTGAATTTTATCAAATGTCTTTTCAACATCCTCTTTGAATTTCTCTTATTTTACTTGTTAACATGTTGCATTATGTTCCTAATAATAATCATATATTTCCTGGGATAAACTATCCTATATCATGGTTTATTTTTCTTTTAGTGTTTGTTGACTTCTTGTGCTGTTTTCTATTTGGGAGTTTTTAGTCATGTAATTCATCAGGGTAGTAAGTATGTGTTTTACATATAGTTGCATTTGGTAGTCACGTTGTGCATACACATACCGATTTATATTCTGAAGTTTCTGTTTTCTGTACTGTAAGCATTTCCCTATGCCATTATCTTCAAAACATATTTTATTTTATTTATTTTTTTAAAAGAATTGCTTTTTTTTTTTTTTTTAAGATTTTATTTCATTTATTGTAGAAAGAGAGGAAGGGACAAAGACAGAGAAGGGAGAGAGACATCAATGTATGGTTGCCTTTCACCTGCCTCCAGCCACAGACCTGACTGGAGACCTGGTTTGCGACCTGGTTTGCAACCTGGTTATGTGCCCTGGCTGGGGATTCGACCCTGCGACCTTTGGGTTCGCAGGCCGGCGCCTTATCCACTGTGCTACCAGCCAGGGCCAAAACATATTTTAATGGCTACAAAATATATTACATATACATTATAACAACCTTTCTTCTGTTTTTCATTTCTTTTAAGTTTTCCCTGAAGTTTTTTTTTTTTAAGATTTTATTTCATTATTTTTAGAGAGAGGGGAAGGGAGAGAGGCAGAGAGGGAGAGAGACATCAATGTATGGTTGCGTTTCACCTGCCTCCAGCCACAGTCCTGACTGGAGACCTGGTTTGCAACCTGGTTATGTACCCTGGCTGGGGAATCAAACTTGCGACCTTTGGGTTCGCAGGTCGGCATCTTACTTTTCCCTAAATTTTTGCTGTCAGAAATAATGCAAAGGTGAACATCTTTATATGTTTTTGATTTCTTTATTCATATCACTATCACTGATTGTTTCCATAATGTATTAGTTTCTAAGGACCACCACAACTTTAATGGCTTAAAACTTCATAAATTTATTCTCTCACTGTCCAGGAGGTCAGAGATTCAAAACCAAGGGCCTTGCTCCCTTGGGAGGCTCTAAGAAGAGAATCCTTCCTTGCCCCTTCCAGATTCTGGCAGCTCCTGGCATCTACCTCTGTCTTCACTTGACCTTCTCTTTGTATGTCTTACTGTATCCTCTCCTTGTTTATAAGAACACCAACGTTAACCACAATGATATCTTCCCAAAATACCAGACTATTTTTTAAAAGATTTTTTATTCATTATTTTTAGAGAGGGGAAGGGAGAGAGGCAGAAAGGGAGAGAAACATCAATGTATGGTTGCCTTTCACCTGCCTCCAGCCACAGACCTGGCTGGAGACCTGGCTTGCAACCTGGCTATGTGCCCTGGCTAGGAATTGAACCAGTGACCCCTGGGCTCGCAGGCCAGCTTGCCTATCCACTGTGCCACCAGCCAGGGCCTAAAATACTGAACTATTTATATCTGCAAAGGCCTGTTTCCAAATATGGTCATATTCATAGGTGAAGAGAACTAGGACTTGAACATATCTTTTCTGAAGGGGGCACACTTCAACTCCCTATACATTCTGAGACTAAAAATACAAAGTGAAAGGATAGGAGCTTTCTTAAGTCTCTTGATAGTTACTACTAAATTGTGTCCCAAAATGTGTAATATGGGCTGGCTTATTTATCACCAGTGGTTTAGAGAGTACCCATTATCCACATCTTCACCTGCATTAAGTATTACCATTTATTTTTTATTTTATTTCATTTTTTTAAAGATTTTATTTATTATTTCAAGAGTAAAGTGTAAGGGAAGGGAGACAAACATCATTGTATGGTTGCCTTTCACCTGTCTCCAGCAACAGACCTGGCTGGGAATCCAACCAGCAACCTTTGGGTTTGCAGGCCAGTGCCTTATCCACTGTGCCACCAGCCAAGGCCAGTATTACCATTTAAAATAAATCTTTGGAAAAAGTAAAATTAATTTTTGCCTCTTAAATAGGGCAAAAATGGAAACTCATTTTTTAAAATTTCGTTTAATTGTTGATGAACAAAAATGTGTTTATTATGGATATTTGTAATTAGTCTACTCTTTTGCCTGTTTTTCTTTTGACGTATTAGTTATTTTCTTATTGGTACTGTCATTATATATGAAGAGTATTAGGTCTTTGTCATTTTGGTTGTAAATATTTTCCCAATTTGTCATTTAGCTTTTAATTTTACAGAAGTTCAGCCTTATGTGGTCAAAGCTATCAATAGTTCCTTTGAGGTTTCTTCCTTTGTTTCTAAATTCCAGAAAATACTTCCCTATGCAGACATTAGCTTAATATTTACCTAAATTTCCTAGGCATGTCATAGTTTCAAGTTTTACATTTTACTCTCTAGTAACCTGAAATTTATTTATGTATATGATACAAGGATCTAAATAGATGGTTTTCCCCATATCTTAAATTTGATTTTTCCAGTACACTTATTAAATTAATGTCTATATTCTTCACTGATTCCTTTAAAGCAGTGGTCTTAACTGAAAGTGATTTTTGCCACCTGGGGCTATGTGACAATGTTGGGATAATTTTTTGGCTGTCATAGCAGGGACAGGAATGCCAGGTGCATCAAATGGGTATCCAATGTGTACAGGCAGGGGTGATGCTAAACATCTTACAATGTGTGGGTCAGACCCTGCAACAAAGAATTATTTAGCTCAAAATGTCAGTAGTGCCGCTGTAGAGAAACCCTATTTTAAAATTTATCACAGACTAGCAGGCCTTCCCCATATTAGATATTAGACGTTGTTGACTATGCAAGCCACCACTGCTACTCACTCCAGAACCTACTAAATAGAATTTTCCCTGTGAGAAACAGCTCTGGTCAGTGCCTACATTTCCTTAGGCCTTCACCCCCAACCCCCAAGTTGTAGGCCCTTTTTGATGTTTTATTACACCTTTTCATATCTGGAACTCCTGACTGGGAATATCATGGCCTCATCTTGTTCTCATTTTCATGGTTCCTCTCAGGTGTACTATATTGTAAAATTTTAAATCTTCCTTAATTTCCTACTTCCTCAGTATTCCCACTGCTTCATCCCTTACTGCTGTCCCTTTTCTGGTCCCCAATCCCATCCATGCAGAATGGTGACTTAATGGGGAGGGGGGGAGGCAGGATGGGAGAGAATGAGGGAAGGAGCATTTTTTTCCTTTTAAATGTTTTGTTACTACAGTTGTCCCAATTTTTCTCCCTTTGTCCTCCTCCACCCAGCATGCTTCCCAGTCCCACAGATAATCCCCACATTGCCTGTCTTTGGGTCCTTCATATACATTATACTTTGTCTAATCCCTTATATCTTCTTTTAATCAGCCCCCACCTCACCCCTCCCCTCTTACAGCTAGTGTCAGCCTGGTTCTTGTTTCTACATCTCTGATTCCCTTTTGGTCATTAGTTTATTTTGTTCATAGATTCCACTTAAAAGTGAGATCATATGGTATTTGTCTTTCTTTGACTGGCTTATTTCACTTAGCATAATAGTCTCCAGTTCCATCCATGCTGTTGCAAAAGGTAAGAATTCCTTCTTTTTACTACTGTGTAATATTCCATTGTATAAATGTACCACAGCTTTTTTATCCACTCATCTACTGGTGGGCACTTAGGTTGTTTCCAAAGGCTATTGTAAATAACACTGCCTTGGACATAGGGGTGCATATATTCTTTGGAATTGGTGTTTTGGAATTCTTACAATATAATCCCAAAAGTGGAATCACTTGGTCAAAAGGCAGGTCCATTTTTAATTTTTTGAGGAAACTCCATACTGTTTTCCAGAATGGTTGCACCAACCTGCATTCCCAGCAACAGTGCATTAGAGAATCCTTGCCCGCACTTGTTGTTTGTTGATTTATTTTGGCAGATGTGAGGTGCTATCTCACTGTGGTTTTAATTTGCATCTCTCTGATGGCTAGTGATGTTGAAAATTCTTTCATATGTCTATGGACCATCTATATTTTCTCCTTAGAAAAGTATCTGGACCTGGTTGGTAGCACAGTGGATAAGGCGCCGGCCTGCGAACCCAAAGGTCGCAGGTTCGATTCCCCAGCCAGGGCACATAACCAGGTTGCAAACCAGGTCTCCAGTCAGGTCTGTGGCTGGAGGCAGGTGAAAAGCAACCATACATTGATGTTTCTCTCCCTCTCTGCCTCTCTCCTTTCCCCTCTTTCTAAAAGTAATGAAATAAAATCTTTAAAAAAAAAAAAAAGAAAGAAAGAAAAGTATCTGTTAGTTCCTGGCTAGTGGCTCAGTGGATAAGGCACCGGCTGGCCTGCGAACCCAAAATGGCTGGTTTGATTCCCAGGCCAGGGCACATAACCAGGTTGCAAGCCAGGTCTCCAGACAGGTCCATAGCTGGAGGCAGGTGAAAGGCATCCATACATTGATGTTTCTTTCCCTCTCTGACTCTCTCCCTTCCCTTCTCTCTGGAAATAATAAATAAAATCTTTAAAAAAAGAAAAGAAAAGAAAAGAAACTTATCTATTAAAAGATCCTTTGCCCATTTTTTTTCAAAGATTTTTATTTCATTATTTTTTAGAAAGAGGGGAACGGAGAGAGGCAGAGAGGGAGAGAAACATCAGTGTATGGTTGCGTTTCACCTACCTCCAGCCACAGACCTGACTGGAGACCTGGTTTGCAACCTGGTTATGTGCCCTGGCTGGGGAATCGAACCTTCGACCTTTGGGTTCGCAGGCCGGCGCCTTAACCACTGTGCTACGAGCCAGGGCCAACCCACCCCCCTTTTTTTAATTGGATTGTTTGTCTTCCTGATGTTGAGTAGTATGAGTTCTTTATATATTTTGGAAATTAAACTTATCCAAGGTATGATTGGCAAATATGTTCTCTCAGACAGTGGGTTCCCTTTTCATTTTGATGATGGTTTATTTAGCTGTACAGAAAGAAGCCTTTTAATTTGAAGTAGTCTCTATTTATTTTTTCCTTTCTTTCCCTTGCCCTAGGAAATACTCTCATATATTGTCAAAAATATTATTATACAAGATGCCTGAAATTTTCCTGCCTGTTTTCCTCTAGGTTATTTATGGTATCATGACTTATATTTAAGTCCTTTATCCATTTTGGGTTTATTCTGGTGCAAGGTGTAAGTTGGTGGCCTAGTTTCATTTTTTGCAAGTACTATGGCTGTTCTCCCAATACCATTTATTGAAAAGACTTTTTTCTTTTTAAAGATTTTATTTATTTATTTATTTATTTATTTAGAGGAAAGAGAAGGCAGGGGGAAAGAGAGGTAGAGAAACGTTAATGTTAGAGAGAAACATCTAATGGTTATCTCTCTCACACCTCCAGCTGGGGACCAGGCCCATAATTCAGGCATGTGCCCTGAGCTGGAATTGAATTATTGACCTTTTTCTTTGTAATATCATGCCCAACCAGCTGAGCCACACCAGTCAGAGTTGAAGACACTATTTTTACTCCATTGTATGCTCTCGTCTTGTCAATTTATTTAAAGATTTTATTTATTAATTTTCAGAGAGAGGGGAAGGGAGAGAGAAACATCAATGTATAGTTGCCTTTCACCTGCCTCCAGCTATGAATCTGGCTGAAGACTTGGCTTGCAACCTGGTTATGTTGCCCAGGCTGGGAATCGAACCAGCAACCCTTGGGTTCTTAGGCCGGTGCCTTATCTACTGTGCTACCAGCCAGGGCCTGCTTTGTCAATTATTAATTGACCTTAAAGGCGTGGGTTTATTTCTGGACTTTCTTCTGTTCCATTGATTTGTGTGTCTGTTCCTGTGCCAATACCAGACTGTTTTGATTTCAGTGGTCTTGTAGTATAGTTTGATATCAGATATTGTGATCCTTCCTACTTTGTTCTTTTTTTCTCAAGAGTGCTAAGGCTATTAGGGTTGTTTTGGTTTTATATAAGTTTTGGGAATATTTTTTTAAGATTGTGAAATATGACATTGGTATTTTAATAGGAATTACATTGAATCTGTATATTGCTTTCAGTAGTATGGACATTTTAATGATACTAATTCTTCTCATCCATGAACACAGTATATGCTTCCACTTACTTGTATCTTCCTCAGTTTCTTTCTTCAGTGTTCTGTAGTTTTCTAGGGAAAGGTCTTTTATCTTCTTGGCTAAATTTATCCCTAGGTACCTTATTTTTTGTTGTTGCAATAGTAAATGGGATTGTTTTTCTTAGTTTCTCTTTCTGATAATTCATTATTGATGTATAGAAATGCCACCAGTATCTGAGTATTGATTTTGTATCCCACTATTTTGCCAGATTCATTTATTAGGCCTAATAGGTTTTGTTTTGTTTTGTTTTGTTTTGTTTGTGGAATCTTTAAGGTTCTCTGTATATAGTTTTATGCTGACTGCAAATAATGAGTTTTACTTTCTCCTATCCAATTTGGATGCTTTGCATTTCTTCTTCTCTGATTGCTATGGCTAGAACTGCCAGTACTATGTTGAATAAGAGAGATAAAAGTGGACACCCCTGTTTTATTCTTGATCTTAAGGGAAAAACCTTAAAATTTTTGCTCGGTGAGTATGATGTTGGCTGTAAGTTTTTCATATATATGGTCTTTATTATGTCACAGAGGTATAATCTATCTATTCCTACTTTGCTGAGGATTTTTATCATAAATGGGTGCTGGATTTTATCAAATGCTTTTTCTGACTCTATAAATGTGATCATGTGGTTTTTGTCCTTCAGTTTGTTAATGTTATGTATCACATTTATTGATTTAAGAATATCATACCAACCCACTTGATCATGGTGTGTGATCTATTTACTGTTTTTGCTGGATCCAGTTTGCTTATATTTTGTTGAGGATTTCAGGATCTTTGATCATCAGAGATATTGGCCTATAATTTTCTTTCTTTGTTGTGTCTACCTGGTTTTAGAATTGGGATAATACTGGCCTTCTAAAAACAGGTTGGAAGTCTTTTCTCTTCTTAAATTTTTTGAAATAGTTTGAGAAGGATAGGTGTTAGTTCTTTGAATGATTGATAAAACTTGCCTGTGACGCCATCTGCTTTATGACTTTTGTTTGGGGGAAGTTATTTGATTACTGCTTCAATTTCATTAGTTGCCGTTGGTCTATTAAAGTTTTCTGCTTCTTCCTGATTTGATTTTGGAAGATTGTATAGTTCTAGAAATTTATTCATTTCACCCAGGTTGTTTAATATCTTGGCATATAGTTGCTCATAGTATACAATGTAGTTCTGTAGCATCAGTTGTTACTTCCCTACTTTTATTTCTGATTTTGTTAATTTGGATACTCATTTTTTCTTGATGAGTTGGTTAAAGGTTCATCAGTTTTATTTATCTTTTCAAAAAAACAGCTCCTAGATTCATTGATTTTTTGAATTGTTTTTTAGTTTCTGTGTCATTTATTGCTGCTTTAATCTTAATTATTTCCTTCCTTCTGCTCACTCTGGACTCTGGTTGTTGTTTTTCTAGTTCTTTTGGGTGTAGAGTTAATAGACTCAGTCCTACTTTGGCTGTGTCCTATAGGTTTTGGGTTGTGTATTCATTTTCATTTGTTTCCAATTACTTTTTTATTTCTTCCTTGATCTTATTGATGACCCATTCATTATTTAATAACATGCTGTGTAGCCTCTATGTTTTAGAATGTTTTTGAATTTTTTTATTGAGGTTGATTTCTATTTTCATGCCCCTGTGATCCAAGAAAATGCTTAATAGAATTTCAATTTTCTTGATTTGTTTAGACTTATTTTGTGTCCAGCCATGTGGTCTATCTTTGAAAATGATCCATGTGCACTTGAGAAGACTGTCTATTCTGCTGCTGTGGAGTGAAATGTTCTGTAAATATCAACTAAATCTATTAAATTTAGTATGTCATTTAAGGTCACTCTTTCCTTGCTGATTTTATTGCCTGGAAGATCTATCCATTGATGACAGCGGGCTGTTAAAATCCTCTACAATGACTGTATTGCTGTCCATCTCTTCCTTAAAGTCCACCAAGATGATCCTTGATATTTAGATGCTTCTATATTGGGAGCAATACAAGGGTTATATCCTCTTTTTGATTGATCTTTTTAGTATTATGTAGTGACCTTTGTGTCTTGTTATAGCCTTTGTTTTGAACTCTATTTTGTCAAATATAAGTATTTCTACTCCAGCTTTCTTTTTTGTCTCTATTTGCATGGAATACTTTTTTTCATCCCTTCACTTTTAGCCTATGTAAACTTTTGTTCTGAGGTGGGTCTTTTGTGAACAGCATATATGAGTCATGTTTTCTATCCTATATGTTTTGATTCTGCTGTCCTATATCTTTTGATTTGAGCATTTAATCCTTTTAAATTTAAGGTGATTATTGATAGGTACTTCTTCATTGCCATTTTATTCCTTTATATCTATGCTCCTCTCTATATTTTTTTCTTCTTTAAGCAGTCCCTTTAACATTTTTTTCTTTCTTTCTTTCTTTTTTTTTTTTTTTTTAAGATTTTATTTATTTTTAGAGGGAGGGCAAGAAAAGGAGAAAAAGGAGAGAAACATTTATGTATTTCTCGCAGTTGCTTCTTGCACACCCCAGCCTGGGGACCTGGTCTGGAACTCTGGCAAGGGAATCAAACTGATGACCTTTTGGTTTGCAAGCCATTGCTCAGTCCACTAGACCACACTAGCCAAGGTGCATTAATATCTCTTGCAATGCTGATTTAGCCTTTTTTTTTTTTTGTCTGGAAAGCTCTTCATTTTGCCTTCCATTTTAAATGATAGCCTTACTGGATGGAGTAGCCTTGATTACAGATCCTTGCTTTCCATTACTTTGAATACTTCATGCCAGTCCTTTATGCCCTGAAGTGTTGCTGTTGAGAAATCAGCTGACAGTCTTATTGGATCTCCCTTATAAGTAACTGTTTCTCTCTTGCTGCCTTTAAAATCCTTTCTTTGTCTTTAAACTTTGCCATTGTAATTATGATGTGTCTTCAAGTGAGTCTCTTTGGGTTCCTGTTGATTGGGACTCTGTGTGCTTCCTGAGCTTGTAAGACTTTTTCTTTCATCGGGTTAGGGAAATTTTCTTTCATCATTTCTGCAAACAGGTTTTCTAGCCATTGCTTACTTTCTTCTCTTTCTGGTATCCCTATTGTAGGAATATTGTTGTGTTTCATATTGTCCCAAAGTTCCTTTAAACCATACTCACCATTTTTAAGTCTTTGTTGTTGTTGTTGTTGCACTGATTGGTTTTTCTACATTGTCTTTCAAATCACTGGTTTGGATCCTCTGCTTTGTCTAGCCTGCTTTTAATTTATTTTAGTGTGTTTTTCATTTCAGATATTGCGTTCTTCATTTCCAACTATTCTTATTCATAGTTTCGATGTCCTTCATGCTGATTTAGTTCCCGCTAAGTTCCTGGTAGTTCTCACTGAGTTCCTTGAGCATCCTAATAACCATTACTTTGAACTCTGTATCTAATAAATTGCATGCCTCAATTTCATTTAGCTCTTTTACTGAGGATTCTTCTTTTCCTTTTGCTTGAAGGTTGTTTCTTTGTCTTTCCCTTTTAGCTGACTTTGTTTGCTTGTTTCTATGTATTCAAGAGACCTGGTTTAACTCCCTGTGTTCATGGGATGGCCTTATGTGGTAGGAGTCCTGTGGGATTCAGTGGTGCAGTCCCCTTGGGGGTTTGCCAGCCCCTTTCACATTCCCACTCTCCCTACTGGTCTCGAGGTGGTTTCTGCCTGTCCTTGGTTAAGAGTTTCCTCTTCAGGTTGTCTTTGGTTGTTTATTCCAGTGGCTATTCCCCTCTTTATTTTTATTTCCACTTTGGCTCTGGGAGGTGGTACGAGTCAGCTCCTCTTACTCTGCTGCCTTCTTGCCCACACCATCCAGGAAGGAACATTTTGGTCCTGCTCCCCTAAAATACCTGAGGAAGTTTCTTAGCTCATTTGAGATTACTAACCTCCTAGTTCATGTGTATGGGCACTTTTAAGTGCTGCTACCTATTGAGATCCTAAGAGTCTCCTTAGAATTAAATTGTCATGAAACAAAGAATTTAAAAGACAATGTGGCAACCACTATTCTTCTCCTACTTGTAGATCCTAGCCCCTGAAGGTTGATGGGGACTTTGTGGAGAGAGCCCCCTCAAACACAGCAGGGATCACTCAGGATCACCAAGAATTTGTCAGGTAGACATCCAAAGAGAGGAAAATTTTTAACTGTCTAGAGATACAAAGCACTCTGAAAGATTTTTGTTTAAAAAAACAAAGAAAAGGGATGGAGCGCTGGTTATCCTGTGCTCGGTTGGGTGTGTTCTAGAGAAAAGCTCCGGCCTAGAGACAACAGGTGCCTTCTTCTTTTCCACTGGAGACAGAAATAAAGTTCTCACTTCAAGTAGCTAAAAGCCTAAAAGAGAAAAAGTGGAGGGAAAAAGCAAGGGTAGGTGGGTGTTGCCACTTTAGGCAGCTACAGACCCAAGGGGGAAAAAGAAACTTAACACCTTACATGCATAACAAACTCATGCCTAGCCAACATAATGCTAGTCCTGGATTACTTACTAATTAAAAAACAACAACAAGAAGAACCAAAAACCCTAAATACAGGAAAACGTAAGTAAATTAGAAGTAATTAAATACATTATGTATACGTGTGTGTGTGTGTGTGTGTGTGTGTGTGTGTGTGCATAACTCAGTTAAAACAAGGCTCCATAATTTAATTCAATTGGAAATCCACAATGAACATAAAACTTTTATATACTGATGAATTTCAACAACACAAGATTAAAAGGATGCTGACTGGGTTTTGTGCCTCTGCACTGTGGGTTCTACATTAACCTGAATGTTTGCTAAAATGCACCAATTAATAAAATGTCTTGGACTTAATACTAGGACTCAAATTACAGTTATATGTGGGCATCCCACTAAATTTAAACATGTGGCCTCTATAATCTTGGAAAGCTAATTAAATATAAAATAGAGAAAAAAAATAGGTATGCCTTACTTTAACTGTAGTCTTGCCTAAATTTCCCACAGTCACAATACTCATTGCCCTAAAATATTCTATATTAGATGCTCTAGTATAATGAGTATTAAATGTAAATGAATGTAAGTTTTTGGCATATATGGATTGGCTTGATAAATGGAACCCCAGTTAAAATAGTTAATATGGCCCAAAATAAATTAAAATAAGACCTTGGAAGATTAAAACTTATTATAGAAAATCTAGTAAGTAAAGGAGTGATTATCCCCATTGCTTTTTCATTTGACAGTCTAATTTTGCCTGTTCTTAAAACTGAAAAGCAAACAAATAAATGGCACCTCAAAGGGATTACTGCAACCCTAATGCTATGGTTCCATCCATCAAGGCCCTCATACTCAGTATTATTGAAATTACTAATTCCACTCAAAGAACAATGAGTAAATGCTTTGCTCTTATAGATTCGGCTAACATGTTCCATTCGGTGCCTATTTCAATAGTCAGCTGCAGTTTTCCTCCACCTTTGAAGGGACAGAACAAACCTTTCCAGGCTACCCACAGGGCACCTTAGCAGCTTTGCTATCACACAGTCTTTGCAGACAAGACCTTGACTATATCCATCTTTCTCCAGGAGCACACATGTGACATTACATTGATAGCATCCTCCTCCAAGAAAATTCATATGATACATTTGTTAATGACACATAAATCCAACATTATTTAGTCCCTTTTGGGCTCTGGTGACAACATAGTCCTCATTTACAAATTTTACTTACAAATTCAAATAAGCAGGCCCACCTGTTAATACCTTCAAATATTCCTTCATTGTAGAGCCATCTTCTCACACCTCCTAGAGTCTGAACCACTTCTGATAACCATTGGTTACCTCTGGGCTTCTGATGCAAGGACTTCCACCTGCTGGTCTCTCCATTAATACAATACATAACAAGCTACCTACTAGGTGTCCCAGAAAGAGAGGCTCTCATAGACCCTGAACTTAGGACCCTCCGTATCATTGCCCCTTATTCTTTGAATCATAAAAACTAGACCCCACAAGCTCAACACAGTTAACAAGGCCTTCTCAAGACAGGTGGACCTAATCTTGGCCTTCCAGCACATTCCATCTATAGGAGAGGGTGAATTTCCTTGTCCTCAGTCCCTTGCCAGGTGCCAGACAAGGTACCAAAGGAAATCACTTCTCCCCGAGACCCCTGGCCTCCCTGGAGAGCCTCCTGGGATTAACTGAGCAACAGTGGCTGTGGTGCAGCTTACCATCATCGTAGGTGACAGAGCTCTGCGGAATGTTGCTGCTTTTCATCCCTTAGTCAAGGATGGGGCCCAAGAAAAGCAACATACGTAGCCAAACTTCAGGTAGTCTTAGTGCCTGGATACCTGGCCAACAATGTCCCCATCTTTACATTTATTGCAAACCGTTGGGCCATTTCCTAAAAATTATCCCCTTCAGAGTAAAATACTTGAGAAATCTCTTTTCTCACAGATACCAAAAACAACATAAAATTATACATGCCTCTGCCTATACTAAGGCCACAACACAAGGCTTTTGCTAGGACATTCCTTATTCCCTTCAGAGTTGCAGACATTATGGGTAGTAACCAAGACGCATGGTTTCACTTTTCAAAATACACAATGCTGGGCTTTTGGAAGGATGCTCAGTAGAACTTTCAGGTCCCTGGTAAGTCCCACATAGAGATACATACAGTGGTCTATAAATAACTCCTTTTCAAATTCTAGTATAACAAACTCTAAAGTTCTCTACTTGCTCCACCCATATCTTAATTTATTTTTATAAATTTTCAATCTTATCCACAAAGCCGTAGGGCTAGAGGCTTGGTCAGGGGCACATACTGTACCCTCTTAGAACTCTTTCAACTTAGGTTGTCCCACAGGCCAGGCAATTGCTCATCTGATAAGGGACCCATTTAAACCTTGATTTCCACCAAAACCTAAAACAAAACCCACACACCATGCTCTTGGCTGTTGCTGTTATTACTACTGGTGTGGGTGCTTTCATTGGTTTACCATCTGGAAGCTCAAGGCAACTAAGTGAGCACCCTCTTGAAAAGGATACTTCAGTCCCACATCCCAGACAACATTGTCCTGACCCCAAATCTCATGGCTGGAGTTGACATTGCCCCAGATGACATCACTTCAACTCAAGACCTTGTCATTGGAGATGATTTCACCTCTTACACTAAAATCTCCTCCCCAGGGACACCATGGACCACCTCTCCTGTGGCACAAAGTGTGTGCAGGACATTTTTGCATTTATTCCTGAGTTTGCTATCTTACTCTTTGTTCCAATTTACTCCTTGTTCTCTGCTAAAATACATACCTTACACTTCCATGCCTAAAGGGATATCTGGTAGAAGCTACTAATTATTAATGGACCCTGGCTGCTGGCACAGTGGATAAGGTGCCGGCCAGCAAACCCAAAGGTCGCCGGTTCAATCAGCCAGGGCATATAACCAGGTTGCAAGCCAGGTCTCCAGCCAGGTCTCCGGCCAGGTCCATAGCTGGAGGCAGGTGAAAGGCAACCATACATGGATGTCTCTCCTCTCCCTCTCTGCCCCTCTCCCTTCCCCTCTCTCTAAAAATAATAAATAAAATTAAAAATATATATTAATGAAGATGATTGTTTCCCCCTGCAGGGATCCACCTTCTATTAGTCAATCCCTTGATTCCCTGGGGAGAGGACCACCCACTGCCTGGTGCCTTTTCCTAAACTCCCCTCTCTCCCCTTGGCTGGCCACACCACTATCTTCCTGTGTATTCATCATGCTCTAAAGAGTGGCACCTTCAGCTACTATTGTGGCCCAAATTCACAGGCACAGCACCTTATATATAGTTCTTGTTGACTCCCTGACAGGTTTTTTCTAATGAAACCATAACCCAGTGTGCAGTGTTATACTGGGGATTCCCATAGTTCCTTATCTGCTAAGTACTTCCCTGTTTCCATCAACCCAAGGACGATACAGAGAGATCTGATCAGATCACTGGGGAGAAGTAGGAAGGGGCTGTAGGAGGAGGTTGGCCAAGGCAATGGAAAACAGTCTAGGACAGAATTGGCTGAGAAGCTGAATGCCTCCAGAGCACTGGAATTATGGGCCAAAAGATTTTAAATTAAAGGAGGGCTCTCTGACCCTCTCTTGTTCCTCAAGGACACCTAGGTGACAGTGCTGCAGCTGCCTGAGTTTTTCAATGGACAATATTTTGGATGGAAAGGACCTCAGCACAGCTTAGGGTCAGGCTGGTCTAGCAGAGAGTGGCAGGGTTATTCTTCTTTGGATGATCTAGTGAGACTGAGCACTGAGGCGGACGCCTGCCATTCTTCCAAAATTATGTAGTTTTGTATCTTATGTTGTTTTTAGTTTGTAAACTAGCCCTATAGAAAAAGATAATTAAAAACTAACAGGGTCAGCCAGGTCCGTAGCTGGAGGCAGGTGAAAGGCAACCATACATTGATGTCTCTCTCCCTCTCTGCCTCTCTCTCTTCCCCTCTCTAAAACTAATAAATAAAATCTTTAAAAAAAAAAAAAAAAACCTAACAGGGGCAATGCTAGGAGAACCCAGGTGTTAGAGTTTAGGGTTAATTGATAGGCTTCAGTGACTAATGCATGTGAAAAGTTTTTATTTCAAAATTGTGAAACTTTTGAATAAAGGCTCCTTTATTACCAAACCTTCACCCCTGGAATTTGGCCTAGAGGATGGTGGCAGGCAGCAGGACACCAGTTATTGTTCAGTAACAAAGATGCCAGGAAAAACAGACAATATTTATTCCTTTCCTTGCCATAACCATAGGAGTAGCCAGCGTTGGCACCAGTCTAGTGTCCTTTCTCCAACAAAATCAAGTCATAATTGCCAACTAGCACTTTTTCATGGCCTTAGAGATCAGTCAGAAGCTGCACGAAACACTGTCTCTTATGCAATAAACCTGAGTTTCTAGCCCAAATCGTAATGGATAACAGACTATCTTTTGACAACTTACATGCCAGGGAATGAGGGTCCATGGCTACTTACAAGTCCATGCAGGGTCCCTCCTGCTGTATGAAATTAATAGCTCTGGACAGGTATGGGCCAAACTATGAGAAATGGGCCAAGAAGAAAGGATCTGTCATAACATAACCAACAGATTTCCTTAAAATCAGAGATGCCTGGCCAGTTCTCTTGGTCATTGCCCACAAAGCAGGATGCCTGGTTGCACAAATTCTCGTCATAGTCCTCCTAGGACTCCTCTCAGCTATCACTTTTTTTTTTATTTTTAAATTTTATTGTTGTTGTATTACATCCATCCCCTTTTTGCTCCCCTCTGTCCCCCTCCCCACCCACCCATTCCCCCCAAAGTCAATCCCACCTGTTGTCCATGTCCATGGTTCCTTTATACTAGGTTCTTGTCTAAGCTGCTCCCCTTCCTTGCCTCTGCCTCCCCCCTCCCCACAACCCCGTTCCCCCTGACCACTGAAGGCCTATTCCTTGTATTCATATACTTGGTTCTGTTTTGCTTGTTGTTAGTTTTGCTCATTATTGTCCCGTAATGGGTGAGATCATCAGCTATCACCTTAATTCAAGTTTGCCCTCCAGTGGCTAAGTCAAGCTGCCCCACTCACCTTTAACTCCTCCACAACCCAGGTGGCAAAGTCCTAGTTAGTATTGTTACCAATGTTGAGGCATCACAGGATTGATTGCATCATACATTTTAAAAACTTACTTTTTTCTGCTGCTTCAATATCCTCACAGCCAGGCTGTGAACATCCTGAAATCCCCTTGCACCTTTTACTTGTACCCTCTCCCTGATCCCCCGATAAAGACACTTAACTATGGGTTCTCTCTCCCTCTCCCCCTCCTGCCTCCCCACCAGCTTCATTGAGCCCACCCCAGGGCATCCTTCCCCATGCCCCTCTGAGTGGTATGCCTTGCGTCCCTCTTCTAGGCAGGACCTGGGAGTTAGGTCAGTTTTTCACTTTCATCTGCTTCTCTGTGATATTAGTCCATGTTCTTCTCACCAAACTGATCATCCGAAAAATAGGTAGATAGAGAGAGAGAGAGAGAGATGTAACAGAATTGTTCCTTACAACACAAGTACCTGTGGCCTTCCCAGCCAAACTGCTTCAATTGCATGTAGCATCAGATCTTTTCAGACAAACCCACCAAATCAGGTAAAGAAAGATGCAGCAGTTTTTCTGGTGATGCAGTAATGGACACAAAACAGTTTTACTTTCATAACTTAATGTGAGAATTTGTCTTGGGACTATTCCATTTAGTAGGTTAGCTTGTTGGTTTTTGTAAAGGCCACATTGGTTTTTATTACTTAAATTTATGTTATACCTTATTCACATACTTGAAGTTTATGATATTCTTTAACATACATTGGCTCTTGGCGCTTATTCCAGATGAACTTGGAAACTTACTGAAGTTTTATGAAACTTAAAGTTGTGGTGGCTAAGCTTTATGTGTATGTATTAGAATCACCTGGGGGGCTTGGTAAGAAAACAGTTTTCTTGAAAACTTACCCTGTCCCTTTTGTGATGCTCAGCCTAGGAATCTGCATTTTCATCAGCATCCAAGGGATTTTAAGGCAATAATGCCTAGACCTTATTTAGAGATTCATTCTGTAATTTGCATGGAATTGACACCTTGTTACTGTCTCTCTATTTATTGAGGTCATCTTTTTATCTTTTAGCAGATTTTCCCTTCCAGATGTTACATCCTGCACATTATGGATCCATTTTCTCCCATTATACGGTCATTGTTATTGCTAATACACAAGAAAGCTATTGAGTTTCAGATGTTTGTTTTGTATCCAGCCACTTTGCTGTGTTCCCTTGTTAAATCTAATAGTTTTTCAGTTTAAACCTTTTGCAAAGGTGAAGTAAGAACCAGCCCAACAATGGGAACACTTAATTTTTGCCTCCTCCTTTACATTATACCTTTTATACTTTTATATTAATATCTAGTGTGTGTGTCACTGCATTGTCCCAGGACATTGCTTCCAGGACATTGCTAAATAAACACTCTCCAGATCCATCCTTCATTTGTCCCTCATTTTAAAGGATATGCCTTTATTAAGGTTTCATGGTTAAGAATGGTTATGGCTATTGATTTCAAATAGACCTTTTAAAAACTATGTTAAGAAAATCATTTTCTATTGCTTGTGTTAAAGCTGCCTTTAAAAAAATAAAGAAAGAATGGATATGGGATCTGTAGAGAAGAAATCCTTTTCACTTTTACCCTCCTAGGTTCTCCACTGTAAATGGAACTGACAAAAGACAGATGAACCAAAGAAAGCAAACAAGTTTATTAGCATGTGCATCCCACTTACACATGGGCACATCCAGAAATGAGTAACTTAAACAGGTGTTTAGAATTCAGTGTCTAATACAATGTCAATGATACCTCAAATTAAAAAAGAAAGATTTAGTGCTCGCTTCGGCAGCACATATACTAAAATTGGAACGATACAGAGAAGATTAGCATGGCCCCTGTGCAAGGATGACACGCAAATTCGTGAAGCGGTCCATATTTAAAAAAAAGAAAGAAAGAAAGAAAGATTTAGGGGTCTATGTACCTAACTTCCTTCATTTTAAAAAGAAAGAATTTGAAGCCCTGGCTGGTAGCACAGTGGATAAGGCACTGGCCTGTGAACCCAAAGGTCAATGGTTCGATTCCCGGGCCAGGGCATATAACCAGGTTGCGAGCCAGGTCTCCAGCCAGGTCCATAGCTGGAGGCAGGTGAAAGGCAACCATACATTGATTAAAAAAAAGAAAAAAGAAAGAATTTGGGGTCTGTACGTATACTTAACTTCCTAGGGGAAGAGGAGGAGGAGTTAATGGAAAGCGCATGACTTTTTGGAAAAGTGAATAGGCCGCTGGGAAAATAGAGTGGAGGTATGCTAGTGCATGACAATGCTAGTCTGAGTGTGGTGCTGACTTTTCTTCTCTGAGAAATTTAATTTGAATCATTCCTGGGGAGGGGAATTTATGGTAGTTCAGTTTTTTGGGGAGGCTCTTCTTTCAGGCAGTTAAGGAATTTAGGAACTCCGTGCCTTCATCTCAAAATTATTCTTATGTCAAAGAGGCATATTTTGGGGTGGCATATCATTTACCTTCCAATTCATGGCTTTTCAGTGTCTGTTGAAGTGATAATATTTTCGTATTTTATTTTTTAATATTTTCCTATTTTAAAATAAAAATATATGTTAATAAAATTCCTAATGCATCCTTGCCTTTCTGAAATAACTCATATGTACCTAGTTGTGGCTTATTCTTTTCATGTATTGTGAATTTTATTCCCTACAATAGCAGTATAGAGGTTTAGTTCTAAAAAGAGGCTTATCTGGCAAAACAAACAGGTGTCAGTCTAAACCAAGGTTTTAGAGAGATTGGGATAAGGCATTGACTACAGTTTTTCATATGTAACTGAATTCAGTAAAGGGAAAGTGCTAGGTGATTCTAACCTCTTTCAAAACAAACTGGATCTATTGTTTTGGAAGAGGTTAGAACCACCTAAATAGGTAACTTTTTCCTGTGCTGATAAGTAACTTTTTCCTGATTTACATTCTTTTTTTTTTTTTTTTTTTTTAAGATTTTATTATTTTTAGAGAGAGAGGAAGGGATAGAGGCAGAGAGGGAGAAAGACATCAATGTATGGTTGCCTTTCACCTGCCTTCACCCACAGACCTGGCTGGAGACCTGGCTTGCAACCTGATTATGTTGCCCTGGCTGGACACGACAGCACCTTATCCACTGAGCCACCAGCCAGGGCTGATTCACATTCTTTAATTGATCAGAAAACATTTCTGTGGTTTTAAACTTTTTAAAATTGATTATGCTGTTACATTTGTCCCAATTTCTTCTCCCTTTGCTTCCCTCCACCCAGCACCCACTCCCTCCAGTGGCCTCCCCCCACCCCTCTTAGTTCATGTCCATGGGTCATGATTGTTGAGTTCCTTGGCTTTACCTTTTCCTGTACTATTCTTAACATCTCCCTGTCTGTTCTGCACCCACCAACTATGCTTCTTAATTCCTGTGCCTTTCCCCCACTTTTCCTCTGCCTCATCCCAGCTGATACCCCTCTAAATGTTCCCCATATCTTTGATTCTGTTCCCTCTCTGGTTGTTTGCTTAGTTTTCTATTTTTATTTTTTAGATTCTGTTAATAGTTCTGAGTTTATCTTTTTAATGTTCATAATTTTGACCCTCTTTTTCTTAAGTAAGTCCCTTTAATATAATAGTTTGGTGATGATGAAATTCTTTAGTTTTACCTTGTCTGGGAAGCACTTCAAGCTGACCTTCCATTCTCAATGATAGCTTGGCTGGAGAGAGTAATCTAGGTTGTAAGTCCTGCTTCTCATCACTTTGAATACTTATTGCTCTGCCTGTTCCTACCTGTCTGGCTGAGTATTTCGTTACTTCATTTGTTGTTCTTCCATGTAGTTCGATTTTCTTTTTTTCTTTTTTTGGAGCAGGCAATGGGTTTATTGGGAGTTGAGGGAGAAGGAGACCAGTATAGGAGCCGGTATTGGGTTCATCGGGGGTTGAGGTGGAAGGGCAGCTCCCATCCTACCTGAAAGGCCCTTGGAGCAGAGGAATGGAGACTCCTGGCCTTTGTGGCCTCTGTGGTTTTATACATAATTGAGAGACTTGAAACCTCCCTTGGAATTCCAAACGTCTTTTGCTTTCTTTCTTTCTTTTTTCTTTTTTTTTTTTTTTTTACAAATTGAGCTTACTACTCCTTAAACTATGGCTATTTAAGAAAATTATCAAAGTACTTACTGTTTTGAGAGTACCTGGTGATTAATCCATGTATTGAAAAGATGACGCTGGAAGAGATCTTTCTGAACTGCTCTGTTGTCTTGGGTTTTTTATTTGTTTGTTTAAGGGCATATATACACTGTGGCTATGTTTTAAAAGATAAGAATTTATAATACATGGTAAAGAATTATAAAACTTCATCAATTCAAAACTGTGAGATTTTATATCTTATTTTTATTGAGAAAATTAGTCTGTAGTTTTCTTTTTCTGAAGATATGTTTATGAGTTTTTAGTAGCAGAAACATTCCATTTTTAAAAGTTTTAGAGCTCTTACATTTTCCCATGTTCTACTATATTTATCTTTGAAATTTGTTTTTCTGACCTGGCTTGTGGCTCAGTGGATAGGCACTAGCCTGTGAACCCAAGGTCACTGGTTCGATCCCCAGCCAGGGCACATAACCAGGTTGCAAGCCAGGTCTCCAGCCATGTCCATAGCTGGAGGCAGGTGAAAAGGAACCATACGTTGATGTCTGTTTCCCTCTCTGCCTCCCTTCCTTCCCCTCTCTCTGAAAATAATAAATAAAATCTTTAAAATTTATTTTTCCTTAAGTTTGCAACTCTTAAAGGATAATATTCAGAAAAAGGTAAATAAGTGATTCATACAGATATAAAATGAACATGTGTTATAATACAGATATAAAATGAACATGTGTTATAGACTTTATTGTATTCATTAATCAGTGAGGGCACCAGGCAGATGTTATAACCAGTTCAAAGAGAATGTTTTTAATGGACACATTTATAGATCAATAGTATTGAATTATAGTTAGGCAGTATTTGAATGAATGAACAAACGGACAAATGGAAGCAAAGTGATTTTTTTACAAGTAAGAAGGGGGAAATCAATTGAACTTCTAGCAGACAAAACAGAATTTAATGTCTATTGACAAGAATTATTTTTCAGTGCTCTCAGTTACATCTAACTTACAGTTGTAAAACCGCTCCCTTAGAATCAGTTGTCCTGGAGGGCTGTTCTCTGGATGACAGTTTTCCTTTGAACACAATTTTTTCCTACAAAATGACACCTTAGTAAAGCTAAAGAAACCATTCATTCATGCAATGAAAGTTTGACTTTCTATTCAGTGCCAACTGAATTTTCATTTCTTCCCAAGTTTGATCCATTTGGACCGCCTACATTTAGAGTCAATTTCGGATATTCACATTATTCCAGAATATAATCTATTTCATTGAGATTTTCAAATGTATTAGCATTTCGTTGCTTATAATATTATGATTTTTAAAATCTTCTGTGTTTTTAGAACTTTCTTTTGAATTAGTTTTGAATTTTTATGATTCAAATATAAAAAAATTAAAGTTATTTAGTGAGATATATATCTCTTATCTTAAGCTCATCTGCCTAATTCTTCCTTATCCCAACAAGTAACTGCTATTTGTTTTAGTTATGTGTGTATATACTTATAAATATTGTTTTGTACATATATCTATATATACATACCAATCAGTGTAAATACATATTATAGGTATTTTCTAACAGTATTTTTGCATATTTTAATTTTTAAGATATTTGATTTGTCTAATTTTCTGTAGTGGAAGTAGTTTGAGAACCAGCTTTTAAATTTCTTTACATTAATTTGCTCTTTTTTTAAAAATTCCTTAATTGTTGTTTTTAACTTTATTATTTCTTCCCTCTTAGTTTCCTTATATTTGTCTTTGTCCCGTAAATTCATGAAGAGCTTCATTTTTTTCTCCCTTTCTTTATTATAATGAAAAAATTTTTTTAAGACCACCAGTTTACAAGTAGGCCTCACCTTCCTACATATTTGACAAATCTTGAAAGATTATACCAATATGCTTTATCACCTGCACTTAGTATTATCATTTTTAGTAAAATTTTGCTGATTTGATAAGCAAACATATTATTGCTTTATTCTCACTCTTTAAAAGATCCTCAGCCCTGGATGGTGGCACAGTAGATAAGGTGCCGGCCTTCGAACCCAAAGGTCACTGGTTTGATTCCCCAGCCAGGGTACATAACGAGGTTGCAAGCCAGGTCTCCAACCAGGTCTGTGGCTGGAGGCAGGTGAAAGACAACCATACATTGATGTCTCTCTCCCTTTCTGCCTCTCTCTCCTCCCCTTTTTCTAAAAATAATAAATAAAAATCTTTAAATAAATAAAAATTTTTAAAAATAAGAAAATTAAAAAAAAAAAAGATCCTCTATTGACTTCTTATAATCAGTTGGCACAAATTATTATGCTTCATTTTATTGTCATTTCCAACCAAAAAAACCTTTCATCTTAACTTTTCTAACTATTGCGCCATCTGTCTGTTCACAGCCAAAGCTCTTAAAAGAGTTCCTCCCATTCCCCTCTCAACCCAATTAAACTCTGGCTTCTTACCCAGGACTTGATAAAAATGAATGTTAAGACCAATGTTGATAATGATCTCTGAATTACCAAATACAATAATTTCATCTTGTTTGTAGTCTTTGTTGAGCTCTCAGAACGTTTGATGTTGTTGCTCTTTTGTCTGGAAACATTTTTTTCTTGGCTTTCATGACAATGTTCTTTCTTTTGTTACTTGGCCTCCATGATCACTTTTTCAGCCTCCTGCCCTCCTTTGCCCCCTAAACATGAGTGCTCTCCTGGCTCCATTCTCACCCCCTCCTCCTCACCACGCTCCTGCCTCCCTTCCCCCTTGCTTACTTTCACAGAATAAATGGAGATAATCAAGCATGAACTGAAGTTTTCACTCTCCAGACTCTGCCTAACCCTCACTGCACCAGAAGCCACTTCCCCTGCCTCCTGCAGGATCTGGAACCATGTGTACTCCCTCCCTCTCTCCAGTTTTCAACCTCTAAACCTCTTTCCCATGGGCTGTAACATATGCTCAAACCCCCTTTTTTTTTTTTAGAAACAAACTTCTCTCTTGACCTTTATCTGTATCTCTCTTTATTTAGACTGCATATCTTGCCTTTTTTTATAGCCAAGCTTTTTGAAAATGGTCCACATTCATTTACCTATTTCCTCATCACCTTTCATTCTATATCACTGCAGTGGGACCTGTCCCTCCACCATTCCACCGAAACATCTCTGAAAAAGGCCAGCACTGATCTACTAATTGGAAAATCTCTCAGCCTCTTGTCCACCCTCACCTTGACCTCCCTGCAGCCTTTGAGATGGTTTACCACTCCCTTTTTCTCAAAACCCTCCCTGGCTTCCATAACAAGATTCTCTTGTTCTCCTGTCTGGCTGGTTATTTCTACTCACTCTCCTTTATAGCATTCCCTTTGTCCTCCCACTTCTGGTGTTCTTGTCCTCTCTCCCCCAGAGCTCTCTGCTCTGTTCTCTCCCCCTTCCCTCCTACTCACTCATCTCCTCTCTTTGCACATTCACCTTAAGTGATGTCTCCCCTGCGCTTCCAGGGCTCCACCACCAGTTGGCCTAGTCTCCCAAGCCAATATGCCCAATCTGACTATTTTCCTGAACTCCAGCCCTAGATCGTCTCCTGCCTGTTGAATATCACCACTTTGGTGCCTCCATCCAAGGCATCATAAAACTTGATTCATTCAAGATGATGGGCAAAGAGAGCAAAGGAAGTAGAAATAGTACAAGAAAGAAGTACAAGAGGGAGAGCTGTGGGAAGGGAAAAAACAATTGTAAGTGAATTCTTATGCCTCTCTCACTTTGTCCCAGCTATGTCTAGGATACTTGGCCACCCTCATCCCCACTTTTCTTCACTAAAGCTTTTGTTTTGTGAGTGTGGTGCTAGGCCAGTAGCATGAGCATCACCTGGGAACTTGTTGGGATCCAAATACTCAGGCCTACTGAACCAGGAACTCATAGGTGGGGCCCATGAGTTTTAATAAGCCCTCCAGGTGATTCTCCGCCTGCTGAGGTTGGAGAATGACTGCACCAGTGAGTTCCCTGTTCCTCGTTCTCAGCCGACAGCAGTGCTGCCTCTTCTGCAGGGCCCTCCCTAGTCCCCTCAGACAAAATTAATGACTTCCTCCTCTGTTCTCCCATAGTACTTTATTCATGCCAATTATATAGCACTTACTCTATTAGAGTTAGCTCTGTAAGAGTCCTTCTTCCCCCATAGATTATAAGGTCTAGGCTCATTATTGATCTTTTTATTTTCACTGTCTGGCATGAAGTAAGCATATGTTATGTTATCACAACTTACTTTTATTTTTCTGCTCCCATGACCCCCTTTTCACTCCCTAATTACCCTTTATTTTTCTTCCTTGAACCTGGCTTCTGGGTATGAATAAAATCATCAGAATGAGATCCTACCATCCAAAGGCAGTGTTTTCATTGTATTCAAGCTTTCAGCCTCTTTGTATCTGTTACTCAGTGTTCAGAGGGAGAAGTGGAACCACAAATAGAAATATATAGGTATACAGATATATGATTGGTTACAGGGATTTTGCACTTAGGCAGTTGTAGAACTGGTTAAGCTGTCTATGCAAAGCTGTTGTGTTCACTTCTATGCTGGAGCTTGAATTCCAGTGGGCAGACATTCTGGAAGGGAACAATAAAGGAAAAGAGGGTGTGAGGAGCAAGCAAAGGAAAACTGGATCCACAAGCACACAGTGGATCTCACAAGCATGAGCTGGAACCCACCGGGGCAGACTAGAACCAAATCAGTTCTCCTGTCTCCAGCCTTGGTGAGATGTATGTCCCACCAGAGAAGCAGGTGCCTCCATCCTGACCCAGCAGTTAGGGCCGTGGAAGGAGGATCCAGGGAAGGGGGAGCAACTGCAGGTCCTGTGGCTGCCCCACACCACGGAGGGAGCCAGCAGATAGACAACTACATGTGTAAACTACAGAACATAAAGGAAAACCCTTCCTGAACTGGCTGGCAGTGGAATTGGTTTCAGAAAGATGGGTAAGAATTACATGGGGGAGACTAAGACAGCCAAGGGGAGACAAGATTCTCAGCAGAAGACCCCCCCAGTCATCAGTAAAAGGCATAATTATGCTGACTGTATTGTCTTTACTGAGGTAAGATAGATTTTAGGAAGATTATTTATAAGAATTAAGAGCAAAGCCATCTATATTTAATTAGAACATCCATGCATTATAATTAATTGAGTTCTTTTATTTTTTCTAAGTAGTGAGTGTAATAAAGAATAATAGTTTAATCCCTGGCCGGTGGCACAGTGAATAAAGCATTGGCCTGTGAACCCAAAGGTTGCTGGTTCAATTCCCAACCAGGGCACATAACCAGGTTGCAAGCCAGGTCTCTAGCCAGGTCTATAGCTGGAGGCAGGTGAAAGGCAATCATACATTGATGTCTGTCACCCTCTCTGCCTCTTTCCCTTCTCCTCTCTCTAAAAATAATAAATAAGATATTTTTAATGGTTATTTTCTTCCTCATGTGAACAGTCCAGGTGGGTGTCCCATGTTCATGGGGGAGGAGGGCTTCATGACAGCCAGGCCACGCTCAGCATAGCTCCTTTCCCTGGTCATCGCTCTCTTGCCCATCAGAAATGAATGAGAGGTATACGTGCCAGGCCAGGATGTGTGGCACACACCTCTTCTGCTCAATTCCATTGGCAGGAACTTATGGCTACTTCACAGTGCAGATGAGGCTGGGGAGATAAATGCCTATTATTATACTTCTAACACACTAGAAGAAGGGGGAAGGGGAGAATAAATTTTCCCAGTCTTGCCACACTCAGTCCTTCTGGCTATAAAGAGTCAGTGAACACCTTATTTCCAACACATGGAACACA
This sequence comes from Noctilio leporinus, assembly GCA_004026585.1. Taxonomy (NCBI): domain Eukaryota; kingdom Metazoa; phylum Chordata; class Mammalia; order Chiroptera; family Noctilionidae; genus Noctilio; species Noctilio leporinus. The sequence continues at coordinate 84,501 of PVIW01005287.1, read as the reverse complement.
CTCACTTCATCCCAAGGGAGATAGACAAAAGCACGCATTCGGCAAATGTACCACCTAAATGCCGTGGTCTCTGGGTAATGCCCAGTCCTTTCCATTAGGTTTGGATGTGGTCCCTAATGGTCTGGTAATCTGTCAGCTAAAAAGCAAATTATCTCTCCTTCTATCCTCATACCCATGTTCCATATACAATAGTGGAACAGTAAATAGAAAACCATTCAAAAAAGAGGAGAAGAGCTCCCTGGCTGGTGTGGCTCAGTGGATTGGCACCAGCCTGTGAACGCAGGGGTTGCTGGTTCAATTCCCAGTAAAGGCCCATAACCAGGTTGCAAGTCAGGTCACAAGCCAGGTCCCTAGCTGGAGGCAAGTGAAAGGCAACCATACATTGATGTTTCTTTCCCTTTCCTCCTCCCTCCCTGCCCTTCTCTCTCTAAAAATAATGAATAAAATATTAATAAAAGAAAGAAAGAAAGAAAGAAAGAAATGCACACGGCAGCTCCTGATCTGTAGGAATCCTGGGATCCTGGGGGAATGGGAAGGCCACCTGCCCTGGCAGAGAGGGAGGTTCCCTGATTAGACCCCTGGCCCTGCTCTTGAGGAGCAACCCCTTGTCCATGTCTCTGTGTGTCCCTTGGACTTGCCCTTGGGGGATGATGGTTCTTCCTGTTCAATTTCCTTTTTAGCTAAAGCAGAAGTGGGTGCCCTCCTTGGTGGCTATGCAGCTTTTGCAGCCCACAGCCTACTAGCATAGATTTGGAAATCTGAGAGTTGGCAGTCATAATGTTTATTGGCCTGGCTTTGCTAACACACTTCCCTCAGAGACTCAGCTGGCTTCTGATCTAGTAACTTCTAAGCAGGTCACATGCCAGCAATCTCTCCCAAAATTCCTTCCAAGACACGGGTCTTGAGCCTCTTTGTTTCTTGGCTTCCATGCCCTCCATGCTTCTCTTTCTCAGTGTAATGCGGCTGTAGTGAGACCTCTGAAACTAGCCTTTAGAGGGAAGGAAACAGGCTTTTTCTCATCTCTCATCCCATGCTGCCTGAGGTATAGAAACCATTGGCTTATCCACCCCTCCAAGGCTCCAGATTTCTAAACTCTTCCTCCTCTTTCACATCTCTCTGCAAATCAGTCTATTCTATTCTGACCTGGGCTAGTTTCTTTCTTATAACACCTTGGTGAATAGCAAAGAATAGCCAATTTGTACTAATAATATACAGATTCTTTTCAATCATATTCATAAAATTATAAGCTCAGAAGGGATGTGGTCTGTCCTCCAAGTCAGACATATCAGGTAACTGTTTCATGTTTGCTGGTTTGTTTTAAAGACTCAAGAGACTTGGCACAAACCAGATTTTTGTAAGATAATATTTCAGTGTTTATTATTTTTAATTATGGTAAAATATTATAACATAAACTTTACCATTTTAATTATTTTAAGTGTATATGTAATTTAGTACTAGTAAGTACATTTACATTGTTTTGCAATCAGCCATCTCCAGAACTCTTCATCTTGCAAAACTGAAACTCTGTACCTGTTAAGTAAGAACTGCATATTTCTCCACCCCCACCAGCCCCTGGCTACCACCATTCTATTTTCTGTCTCTATGAATTTGACTCCTCTAAATGAAAACATACAGTTTTTGTCCTTTATGACTGGCTTACTTCCTTTATCATAAAGTCCTTTAAGGTCATTCATCTTGTGTCACATGTTAGAATTTCCTGTCTTTTTAAGGCTGGATAATATCATGTAAGTGTAGATTATATTTTGCTTATCCTTCCATCCATCAATGAACGTAAGGGTTGCTTCTGTCTTTTGACCATTGTGAAAAATGCTGCTGTGAGTCTTGCTATCTCTTTTTGGATGTATAGCCAGAAATAGAATTACTGGATCACATTGTAATTCTGTGTTTAATATTTTCAGGAAACAGCATGCTTTTTTTCCACACAACTACACCATTTTATATTCCCAGCCACAGAGCACAAGGATTTTCATTTCTCTACATTCTTGCCAGCACTTGTTATTTTCTCAATTTTTATTGCTTTTGTTTTTGATAATAGACATCCAAATGGGTGTGATGTGGTACTTCTTTTTTGATGATGTGTTTCTTCTCCTTTTTTATTATGGTGAAACATATCACATAAAATTTGCCATTTTAACTATTCTTGTGATATACTTGTAAATATACTTTGTGATATTTCAAGAAAGTTAAAAATGCAACCGAAAGGCACACATACACAAAAAAGATATGTGCAGTGTATGGAGAAGGTGCTGTGACAGATCAAACATGTCAAAAGTGGTTTGTGAAGTTTGTGCTGTAGATTTCTTACCGGGCAATGTTCCCAGGATGAGTAGACCAGTTGAAATTGATAGCAATCAAATTGAGACATTGAGAATAATCAATATTATACCACCTGGGAGATAGCCAACCTACTCAAAATATCCAAATCAGTAAAGATATTGGTGAAAATGAAAAATGTCTTTTGTGTGTGTGTGTGTGTGTGTGTTTAAATTATATTTCATTGATTAGGCTATTACAGTTATCCTGATTTTTCCCCCTTTGCTGGCCTACACTCACACCCCTCAACTCCCTCAGGCAGTCCCCCCACCATTGTTCATGTCCATGGGCCACGCATATAAGTTCTTTGGCTACTCTGTTTCCTATACTGTACTTTATATCCCCATGGCTATTCAGTAACTATTTGTACTTCTTAATCCCCCTCACCTTTTCACCCATTCACCTACACTTCTCTCCTGTCTGGCAGCCAACAAAATGCTTTCCATATCCATGATTTTATCTCTGTTCTTCTTCTTTGCTTACTTTATTTTTAGATTCAATTGTTAATAGATATGTATTTAGCCATTTTATTGTTCATACTTCTGATCTCTTTCTTAAATAAGTTCCTTTAACATTTCATATAATAATGGTTTGGTGATGATAACCTTCTTTGTTTTTTCTTGTCTGGGAAGCTCTTTTTCTGCCCTTTTATTCTAAATGATAGCTTTGCTGGGTAGAGCAATCTTGGCTGTAGGTCCCTACTTTTCATGGCTTTGCATACTTACCAATTTCTTCTAGCCTGCACAGTTTCTTTTGCAAAATCAGCTGACAGCCTTAAGGGAACTCCCTTGTAGGTAACTATTTTCTCTTGCTGCTTTTAAGATTCTCTCTTTATCTGTAACCTTTGTCATTTTAATTATGGCATGCCTTGGTATGGTTCTTTTTGTGTACACCTTATTTGGGACTCTCTGTGCTTCCTGGACTTGCATGTCTTATTTCCTTCACTAAATTAAGGAAATTTCTTTTCATTATTTTTTCAAATAAATTTCCAATTTCTTACTCTTTCTATTCTCCTTCTGGCACCCCTATGAAAGCAGAATGTTGGACCTCATGAAGTTGTCCCAGAAGCTGCTTATACTATCCTCATTTTTTAGATTCTTTTTCTTTTTGTTGTTCTGATCGGTTATTTTTTGCTTCATTATGTTCTAAATCATTGATTTGATTCTCAGCTTCATATACTTTATTGTTGTTTCCCTATGAATTGCTCTTTATTTCAATTAGTGTATCTTTGATTTCTGACTGGATATTTTTTATGCTGTTGAGGTCCTCATTAAGTTCCTTGAGCATCCTTATAACCAGTGTTTTAGACCCTACATTTGACAGATTGCTTATCTCCATTTCATTTAACTCTTTTTCTAGTGTTGTGATCTGTTCTTTAATTTGGGCCATGTTTCCTTGTCTCTATGTTTTGGCAGCTTCTCTTTGTTTCTGTGTATTAGGTAGAGCTGCTTTGACTCTATGTCTTGGTAGCCTAATGTAGGCATCCTGTCAGGCCCTGTGGCACAGCCTCCCTTATCACCCAAGCTGGGTACTTGAGGTGCACCCATCGTGTGGGCTGAGTATAGCCTCCTCTTGTAATTTAGCCTTATTTGCTGTTATCAGATCAATGAGAAGGATTTACCCAGGCCAGTCAGCTGCAAGGATTGGCTGTGACACTCACCACAACCCTCTGTCCCCCATGGAGGATCAGCTGTGCAGGGGCAGGGTGGTGGTGCTCTGATGTGGTCTGTAGCTGTCCACTGGGTGTGCTGGTCCTGGGGTTTCCCAGGTGATGCAGGCCAAGGTCAGCCCCCACCTGTGCTTGCCCTGGACACCTGGCCTGAGCTATGAAACAGTCTGAGATGCTGCGACTTGTTTTGGGCTTGGAAATTCCCAGGCAAAGCCAAGCTGTGAATCTAAGCTGGTTACTGCTAGTGCTGAGCCTGGGTTTCTCTGAGGCCATTTTTCGCTTGTTTAAGAGGATTTAGGAAGTTGCACACGACCCAGGACCAGCTATTTATATGAAAAAGTAGCTTGGGTGGGCCTGTACTTTGGGTGGGGCGGACTTTCTGGGAATCTCCAAGGCACATCAAATAGTATTAGCCAGGTTGATGGAATCTCAGATATGGCACCAGCTTGCCAGCCCTGTGGCTCTGTTAGGGGAGGGTTTAGAAAATGGACAATGGCCTCTGCTCACCTTGATGCCAGACGCTTCAGTTTCTCCCAGTATGCTGGTGCGTTTCAAGCTGCTACCCCAGTGCTGGAGTCAGAGGGAGTGTAGTCTGAGTAGATGAGTCTGTGTATGGGTTCTTTAAGAGGAACAGCAATTTCTTCCACCAACTCAATCCCCTTTGGTTTTTGCATCCAGAAGTTGTAGGGACTTATCTTCCTGGCACTGGAAACCTGGGGCTGAGGGCTGGTGTGGAGCTGAGACTCCTCACTCTGAACATATCCCTCCCAAATTTTTATCCACCACACATGGATGTGGGACCAACCTGCTTACGTCTCTGTCCCTCCTAGCAGCCTGGATAGATGTGGTTTCTTTAATTCCGTAGTTGTCAGACTTCCATTCAACTTGATTTCTGCTGGCTCTGAGTGATGATTGTCCTATATTTTAGTTGTAATTCTGATGGATGTGGATGTGCGAGGAGGTGATTGGTGTTTACCTCAACTCCCTCTTCATCAGAAGTGGAAAAACTGTGTTCATTTTTCAATGACTATGTGCATTGCAAATAATTTTCTCCAGGTATTTTTGGGAGGGAGTCTCTTACTTTCATTCCACACTTAAGAAAAATTAGGCCCAGCCTATGGCCATACCACACTGAATGTGCCCGATCTCATCTGGTCTGGGAAGCTAAACAGGGTCGGGCCTGGTTAGTACATGGATGGGAGAAAAACTAGGCCCAAAATGGGTTTAAAAAAAAAAACATTGGGGAAAAAACAGTCACCATTGTTTCTACTTGGTAATACTTTCTTGCCAATGCTCATGAAAATTTTGGGGGAGCAAAACTCACCTCTTAGAGTAGGTATTTATATCTGTGTGATTAGAGGCCATATAGTTTTAGGGTGGTACCAGGTTACTCTAACTAACAGCTTTACCAAAGTTAGGGTTCAAAGAAAGCAAATTTTAGCTATCAACATAATGAGTTGGTTATATTGCCGATCCCCCATGTTGATTTATATCTGAAAGCCTGTAAACACTTTAGGAACAACATAAAACAAATAGTCCTGTGATTACCACTTATAATTGTAAATGAATTAAAAAATAATACAAGCCCTTCATATTTTCTTATGACACACATGGAAAATAACAAGATTACCAGAAGGTTAAAAAAAAGAAAAGAAACATCAAGAATGTTGTTGGTTCACAGACACCGTGACAATCATAATCATTAGTGGGTGACTTTTGAATCTTTCCTGCTCCATTCCATCTGGCCCTGACAGAATAGAAAACTGCCGTGGCTGGGAGCTCATTTTCTGATAAATTAAAAAATGAACAAAATATAATTGAAGACTCCAAACATCACTTGCAGTGGAATACTGTATAGTTAACATGTATCGGAAAGCTGTTAAATGCTAGGAACAATCAGAGCTTAAAATGTATTTTCACCCTCTTAAAAATCCTATGAGGTACATAGCATTATTATTTCCACTTAACTAACGAGGGAACCAAGGCACAGAGAGGACATAACCAAGGTCACATAACTAGTAAGTGGCAGAGCTGGTGTTCAAGTCCCTGAATTATTGGTGCCTCTCACCATTAATTACCCTATGGTGTACAAACTGCTTCTAGTTCCGAACAAACAAATGCTTTCCAGCCCCATAAAATATCTTAACTTTCATGACATTTCATGATCATTACTATAAGTGGTTTCTCACAAATAAAGTTTTAAAAGCTATACATGAAGATGATCAACGGGCTTTGCTTTTTTCCATTTGTAGATTGGAGGAGTGTTACCATCACCTGATAGAATAGAAAGTGGGTCTTTAGGGATTATAACTGGTAACAGTATGTATGCTATATTCTTTGATCTCAGTAGCTATATTCTTTGACCTCAGTACTTTCATTAGTTTATATTGTAAGAATCATCTATTTGGAATTTGATGATAAATGTATGAACAATTATATGACTTCTACTTTATCACAGCCTCTTTTTTAAGTCAGTTAAAGTAATTGGAGTCTGAGATGCCAAGCTAATGTGGGCTTACAGTAATACTTTATTTGCTTCTATGAATTTTAAGTTTTCAAGTGGCCAGGTATTCTCTTGAATGGTTGCAGCTAGAAGACTTCCAGGGGAACAACAGCCAGGGCCACCACAGACCTTTGACACAGTTCATTTTCTCTCTGAAGAAGAATGAGAGGGATGCAGGTCACAAAGGGAACAGGGAGCATACAGGGATTTCCAGCCTCTGACTCCATACTGAAGAGGCCACACTATTCAGTCTCGCGCCTACCACAGACTGCATGAAAGAGAATGAAAATCGCTCAAACTTTGATATATATTGGGAGAGAAAACTCAATAGGATTGTACCAAGAGTTAGCAGTATTGGCACTCTGGGAGGATTTGACCATCTGGATAACAGCTTTGCAAATCATTTGGTTAAATGATACCATTTGGAGGAGAGTCTTCCAAACTGCATCTAAATGCCAGAATCCTTTCAAGAAGGTTTATGCAATTCTGGCTCTTTTCCTCCTTTTGTCAAAAAGTCATTGGGTAACATTGTTCCAGATATAGTTTACCACTTGGGACATGGGAACAATTATCCTAAGTATTGACTATGAGATAGTATTGGGAGATTAGCATCAATGGAATAATATTACATAGAATAAAGAAAAGAAGTATAACTCAGAATGCAAAGGTAAAGCTATCTTAGAAGTGTGGAGTATTTCTTCCTTCTCCCCGTCTTTCTTTAAAAAGGCAAGGAAAGATCTCCTTGCTTGTCCTTGCTGGGAAATGTAAGTAAAGTTTAGGTGACACTTTCTTATGTGACTGGAAGCAATGGACCTGTTTATTTTAATGGTATCTGGAAGGATGGAAGAGAGAGAACTGTTTCACAGTTTTAATTTTTGATTCTCAGAAAACACTGAGGTGTGAAGAAAGTTAATTTTTTAAAAATTTTAAAAAGATTTTTATTCATTATTTTTAGAGAGAAGGGCAAGGAAGGAGGAAGAAAAGGAAAGAAACACCTATGGTTTCCTTTCACCTGCCTCCAGCTACAGACCTGACTGTACACCTGGCTTGCAACCTGGTTATGTGCTCTGACTGGGGAATCAAACCAGCAACCTTTGGGTTCGCAGGCTGGTGCCAATCCACTGAGCCTAGAGCTAAGAGTTAATTTAATAGATCTATTAATTTATTCTTTGCCGAGGTACTTCCAGTCAAATGTCCCAACTTGTCCAGCCAGAAAACTCAGTCTTATGACATCAACCTAATCCATTGTTCATCTCCTGGCACCTCCAGGAACCCTCTTCCAGCACAGAGTAGAAAGTACATCAGTGTCATTTCTCTGTTGCAGGTTTTCTAGTCACATATTTAGATAACTGTGGGTGAAAGAAGGACAGATAGATTATTTTGGACAAGAAAAGTATGTAACAGCTCTTTCCAGGTTGCTCAGTTGGTTGCAGGTTCATTTCCTGGTGAGGACACATGCCTGAGTTGTAGGTTCAGTCCTTGGTTGGAGGCAACCAATTGATGTTTCTCTCTCATATCAGTGTTTCTCTCTCTTTCTTTCTGTCCCTCTCTCTTCTAGAATCAATAAATATATTCTTGGGTGAGGATATTTTTTTAAAGTATAAGTGCCCTTTTTGGTTATTAACACCGTTCCTCCAGAAAGGGAGAAAGAAGCAAGAAGACCAAGATATGTCAGGTGGGGCACTGGTAGGTTAACAAACCAGAAACTTATCCTGAAAGAACTTTGTATTTTGATCATCTGGTCTTCGTTATAACTCAGCAGTGGGTGGGGAGGTGAAGTAGACAAAGGAGCTCTACCCGTCTATACATGCACACAGGTACACACACACCCTCAGCATTCTGTTCTTGGGCTCATACTGGTCAGATGCTAAAAGAAACTGGCAGTCTAGGATATAGTATAGCTAAGGTTATGTTCTTCATTACAAGAATGTCCCTTCATGGCTGCAGAAGACTGACAGAGTGTCACGTATTTCCTGATCGTTGTCAAAATTATTTTTAAATTTTCTAGGGTTGAACCCAATTCAATAAGACAATAGAGACCTATAGTTTAGAAAGACATAACCAGATCACAAATTTCAATGTAAAATGTAGTACTGTAACTGTTTTAGGAAAAAATACAGAAAATCTTCAAGATTCAGGGCTCTTAGGCTTGCCATCAAAAAACACAGTTTTTATCAAAATACAAAAACTTTATCTCTACAAAGACCCTGTTAAGTACTAAGACCATTCAATGGGGAAAAGATAGTCTTTTAGAGAAATGATTCTGGATATTAATACACAAATGAAGTTACCTTGTACTATGTATAAAACTTAAAATGGATCAAAGACCTACATGGGAAGAGCTAAAGCTGTAAGATATTTAGGATAAAAAGTAGGGGGAAAGTCTCATGATGGTGGATTTGGGAATTATTTTTTTGGCTAGAACACAAAAGCATGGAGAACAACAACAAAAAGATAAATTGGGCTTCATCAAAATTTAAAACTTTCGTTCATAGAAGAACACTATCAGGATAGTGCCGGGGCTTCAAATTCATTTTCACTAGGGGCCACATCAACCTCATGGTTGCCTTCAAAGGGCCGAATGTAATTTTAGGACTGTATAAATGTAACTACTCCTTAACAGTTAAGTGAAACAGGATGGTGGGCAGAAGGTGCTAGGCCAGGTAAAGCAAGGTGGAGGGCTAGATTCAGCCCGCAGGCCTTGTGTTTGACACAAATGGCATAGCAAAAAGTCAGTTCACCTAATGGGGAAAAATTTTGTAAATCATGTATCTGGCAATGAATTTATATCCAGAATATATAAAGAACTCCTACAACTCACAAACGACAACAAAAAACAATTTTTAAATGTGCAAAATACACAAGTAGACATTTTCCAAAGAAGATATAAAGATTCATCTTCCTTGTGACCCCCTCTGTGCTTCTTGAGTTTGCATGACATTTTTCTCTCCTCAAGTTAGGGAAGTTTTCTGTCATTACATTTTCAAAAAGGTTTTCTATCCCTTGCTCCTCCTCTTCTCCTTCTGGTATCTCAGTAACGTTGTGATGATTCGGCTCTTCTGTTCTGTCCATGGTAGTAGGACTTCTCTCCAATTGGTGTTCTGTTGGTTATTCTGGATGATTTCTCCCCAGTTAAGTTGTAACTCCAGTTTGGTTTTGGGAGGAGATTGGTGTAGCTCCGCTTACTCCTCCACCATCTTGGTTCTCTCCTGTGCCTTACCATTTCTATTAAACCATATTGCCTTTCTTTAAAGACAATTGGCATATAAAGTTATTGTAGCTATTTTGGCTTGATGCCATGGTCTTAGAATTATCGAATTAACTCTCTCGACTCTATTTCCTGTCCCCCAATTTTTATTTCCAATATAGGTATTCCTAAAAAGGGAGCCAGTGTACAAGAACTTTTGTCCACTTGGCAGTTTCTTAGTATACATAAATATGTTGGCATTATGACTTATTCACCAGTCTATTTTTTAAATGGTTAATAGGCATGAGCCCTTCTGGGACTGATAATTCTGGGTGAATTGAAGCATTCTGTTACTACAAGGTACCATCACCCTATGAGACCTCAGTCTTTGATATCCTTTCTCTCTTCAAATTCAACAATCTTCATGTAGCAATATAGGGAAATGGTGTTACAGATTTAAGTAACTGGCTCAGGTCCATGGAGTCAGTTATTGGCAAAGCTGAGGTTGAGAACTTGGTGTCCTAACTCTAATTCCAGGTTGACTGTTTAGCTGGACCGTCCAATTGAAACAGCCTATTTCGGGGAAAAAGCTAGAATAATTTGGTTTACACGCTCCATCAAAATCCCTACTTTCTTTTTTTTTTAAGATTTTATTTATTATTTTTAGGGCAGGGAGGGAGGAAGAAAGGGAGAGAAACATCAATGTATGGGTGCCTTTCACCTGCCTCCAGCTACAGACCTGGCTGAACACCTGGCTTGCAACCTGATTATGTGCCCAGACTGGGAATCAAACCAGTGACCTTTGGGTTCCCAGGACGGTGCCAATCCACTGAGCCACCAGCCAGGGCAACATCCCTACTTTCTGTACTCTCTCTACAACTTAGAAAACTGATGGAGTTGTTTTTGTTAGCATAATCAATAGCTTTATTATGAGCCCATAATTTTCTGGATATAAATAAATAAATAGATACTAACTAACCAAATTCTGTATGCTTAGAATATTCATCATTCTTTCACACTGTACACACTGAGCAATAATGTACCACTAGTTCATACTCTAGCTTTTATATATATTGCATAGACTATTACATAACAATAGTTGTATTCATTAGAGCTCACTTCAGTATTTCTGTGATCCAATGTAGTACCTGGCACAAGTGGGTGTCAATATTTGTGAATTGGATTGGATTAGATTTGATTAAATTGATTGCAAGTGTTTCTAATGTTTTTCAACTAAATTCTGTCACTTAGTTAACATCCCTACCCAGATAGGGGTTCAGACCACAGCATAATGTTCAAGGACACATTATTAGGTCCAGGTGTGTGTCCCCTTACCTGAAAGATCTACCTACTCAGGTAGGTCAGTTTTGGGAACTGAGACCTTCCTGACACCTTAGGCTACCATGCTAAATGAAGGGGCCATGTTCTTTCTTTGTTCTCAGTATTTGGAAGGTCCAAGGAATGTTAGCATTATGAAAGTAGATATCACGGAGGTGCTCAGAAATGTGACAGTGCTCGTTCAAACTCAACAAATAACTTTTTCCAGTTAAGTGTAAAAACCAAAACAATAAGTAGCACTTTTTCCCTAGAGGGAGTGCTTAATCCCATATTCCTCTGCTTATTGGATCACCTGTGGATGTCACGAGGGTGCCTTATTTTCTTGGAACCAGTGTTTTTTGCCTTAAGGATTGTTAGCATCCAGTGTTTCAAATAGATTTGTGTGATGCAATGAAGTAAAGTGATAGTTATTTTTGTCTGTTCTATACCAATAGTTTTTCATAGACATTCTACAGCTTCTGCTTTCTACCTTATTTTGGTGGGGAATTTTTTATTTATATATTTTTGCTTTAAAATATAACAAAGTGCCTAGCATCTATTTTTTTCCCATTGTATTTGTAATTTAAAGTTATATGCAACGTTTTCCTAGATCATTCATTTTAGAGTCTTCTCAGATAGTAGATCAATACCATGTCATGAGAAAACTTGAGATTTACAAAGCATTTGTCATTTCTTCCTGAGTTGCTAATTTACTTAGTAACCCTTTGTTTCTAACATTCTTGCTAACAAAGCTGCAGACATAGATACTATTAGGTCCAGCTAGAGTGTGAGGAGAAATGACAAAGGAACAGGCCATGAGTTTAAAAGATTTATTTGGCCAGCAGCACAAGCAGGCTGAGACCAGGAAGGCAAGAAGGTGTCAAAAGCGAACAAAAGAGAGGCAGGGATTTTTTAAGAGGATAAGAGGGGAGGAGTTGAAGGTACTCTCTGTATATGACTTTGGGGGAGTTGGCTCTGAAACGGAGAGGCTTACTAAAACAGAGACATTACTTAGTTCTTGCCAGCAAACCAAAATATTTCTGAAGGACACAGGCCTGGCCCGCAGGTTACGATCTCTTTGAAAGACATAGGCCTTCACTAGTGTCAGCAGTTACTACAGGAGCAGCAGATTTACTGGGGGTTAGGTCATCCCTGACACAGCAGTTACTGTGGGAGCTTGCTAAAACCAGACCTGGCTTCCCAGAAACCAGTCTTATGTCTAAGAGGTACATGCTGGACGCATAAAGCCATAAATTCATAGATTCATAAATGTTAATAGCACTAGAAGTACATTGGAGTTTGCCTTTGGTACCTAGTCCTAACCCAAAACTTTCTCCTCCACATCCTAACCCAAACCCTTCTGTACTTTCTTAAATACATCAATGCTTGTATAAGGATAAATGTTATGAGAAGTAGAAGTTTTTGTCAGCTCTCAACCAAGACTCTGGGATATGTGAGTTAATGCCAAATAACAATCATCCATGTTACCTGCTCAAGCATTTTCCACATGTATACATGACTGTATGATACTGATTTGGAATCATGGTTTCATAAAATATACTCTTTTACAGTTAGAATAAGCTTCCTATCTGTCTTAAAAGAGTAAGGTAAATTTTTGTCTCAGTTATTAATACCTGTTCATTTTATTTCAGTGGAACAGGTATGGATGGGAAGAAATGCAGTGTATGGATGTTTTTACCTCTTGTATTTACTTTGTTTACTTCAGCTGGATTGTGGATAGTGTGAGTATTCTCATAATTATTAAGGACTAAGGTGCAATGTATTGGGTTAGCCAAAAAATCCATTTAGTTTCTTCTGTAAAATAAAAGACACATTTGGCCCTGGCTGGTGGCACAGTGGATAAGGTGCCAGCCTGCGAACCCAAATGTCAGTGGTTCGATTCCCAGCCAAGTCACATAACCAGGTTGCAAGTCAGGTCTCCAGCCAGGTCCATGGCTGGAAGCAGGTGAAAGGCAACCATACATTGATGTCTCTCTCCCTCTCGGCCTCTCTCCTTTCCCTTCTCTCTGGAGATAATAAATGAAATCTTTGAAAAGAAAAAAAAGATACATTTTTCATTTTTACCAATAACTTTATTGATTTGGATATTTTGAGTATGTCAGCTATCTCCTGCATGATATATGGTTAATTGTTCTCAATTAATGTCTCCATTTGATGGCTGTCAACTTTAGCTGGCCTACCCAACCATGGAGCATCATCCAGTGAGAAATCTCTAGCACAAATCTTCACAAACCACTTTTGATACATTCTATCAATCATAGCACCTTCTCCATATACTGCACAAAACATTTTTAGCATTTCAGTTGTGTTTTTACCTTTCTTGAAATAATAAAGCATAGCCCTGGCTGGTGGCTCAGTGGATAAGGCATCGACCAGCCTGCGAATCTAAAGGTCACTGGTTCAATTCCCAGCCAGGGCACGTAACCAGGTTGCAAGCCAGGTCTCCAGCCAGCTCTGTAGCATTTTCTCAACCAAAAATGTTGAGTATTTTCTTCCATCTTCAATCTTAAAATGACTATACCAAAATTCACCAATTTTGGTAAGTTACTTATTTTTAAGCATGCTAAAATGACAGCTGTCACAATAAAATCTAACAAAATTGTTTTGGAGTTAAAGACAACTAAGTGCTACTCAGCCTTCTTACAAGGAAAAAAAAATGAACTTCTTGGCTAACCCAATAGATAAAAATTGGTTTTGATAGTACATGGCATGTTTATGTGAGTATATTTATAAATACTTTAAGGCTGTGAAGGACACTGGGACTGAAAAAAAATAAAATAAAATAATGCTTATGGATTCAACCATGCTAAATTCCCCATTTCCCTTTGTTCTGTTACCCAAAGTAAATGACAAGAGTGAGTAATAAATGATGCAAAGCAGGTAGTGAAGGATAATAGACTTATTTTTGTGTTTCTGTGTTCTTCCAGTAATGAACGTTCTATAAACTGCTGACATGGAGTCATTTTTTGCAAGATTTGGTAATTTGACATTAACATCTTAAGGATTTTACTACAGTCCAGTTTATAGTCCAGGGGGGTTTTGTGACTGGGTCTGGTATGTTTATAAAATGGCTATCATTATCTTGGTATTGGAGACCCCCAACCTGCAGAGATCCCCTGGTGTTTCAGATGAAATGAATACTTCCCAGGCAGCTTGTTCTAAGGGGAGAATGCCAGCCAGTGTCTTGGGAGACAAAAGCTTTGATTGCCCTTTCCCTAGATCTATTATTGAATGCAGTAAGCTTAAAGGCATGTAGTATGAATGTAAAGCTTGTCAGTCAATGCTAAACAGTGTTAATTACAGGAAAGTTGATATTATTCAGGAATAACAAGTGAAGAAGCACTGAGATCTCCCTCAGGTCAGGATGTGCATTCAAATTTTAAAAAACCGCTACTGCTGGTATAATGGAGCAATTAAGCAAGGCAAAAGAACAGGGAAGGCTTCAAAGAAGCTAAAGTATTTTCTCATGGCCCGATTCCCACTGGGGCCCACTGGCTATAGCATCGAGGCATGTATGCACCCAGCTTCCCAGTTTTCCGGTCAAGTCTTACAGGCTTCGTTTTCTCCACCTGGGCCTGCATAGGGCTCCAAGCCTCAATGCTTTCCCAGGGGACCAACACATTGGAAGTCTTAGCTTATCACTAAATGCTCCCACTCTTGCTTATTTCAAGTACCACTCACTGTAGAACATTATTTTAGTTCCTTGCAATTAAGACAAGTGGATTGAGAAATTCCTGAGAAATAGAAAATCAGAATTTGAACTTTAGTTTGCCCAAAGTTGTAAGGTCTTCTTTCTATGTTTTCCAGTTTCCAGATTATAATGATTTCCATTATTTTGGGGGATGTTTTGAAAATGAAAGAAACGATTTTAGTAATGGCATTTGAGCTTCAAAGAGCAAGATAATCCATAGGTAAATCATTGTAGTAAAAGAGCATTTTCCCAGTTAGGAAATTAAATGAATGCGATTTAGTCTGGTTAGTCTAATAAAACTGGGAAACAAATGATTCTTGTTTATTTTTTTAATTTCTTTGTTTTATAAACTTTTATTGTTCTTTCTTCATAGATACTTTATAGCTGTGGAAGATGACAAAATTTCCCCGTTAAATTCAGCTGAAAGGTAAAATGTCTCTCTGGGTAATTCATTGTTTATCAATAGACCTAATAGAAACTTTGTCACCGGTGAGGTTAAACTGCACAAAAGAATGTGCTCTAACCTGAGCTTCTGTGTTTTCCATTATCCAGGAAACCTGGGGTGAAGCATGCACCGTATATAAGGTAATTTGATAATTCTCTTCTGATCTGCTGGGTCTTAGAAAAAGTTGGGGAGATCTTAGTTCGGGCTACTATAACAACATAGCATAGGCTGGCTTATTAAAAACAATAGAAATTCATTTCATGCAGTCTGGAGGCTATAAGTCCAAGCTCAGGATGCCAGCGTGATCAGCTTCTGATGAGAGCCCTCTTCTGGGTTATGGGGCCCCCTGTGCTCCTCGGTCCTCACATGATAGAAAGAGGAAAGGAGAGGTCCCCATCCTGTTTGTAAGGGCTCCACCCCCATAACCTAATTACCCCCAAAATCCTACCTGCTAATACTATCATTTTGGGGGTTAGTATTTCAACATACAAATTTTAAAGAAACAAAACATTTAGTTCTTTGAATAGTTATAGATTTTAGTATAATAATAATAAAACATTTCATATATTTCTAGTATTGCAGGTGATGAACCTCCTGCAAGCTGTGTGTTTAGTCAAGTTATGAACATGGCAGCTTTCCTAGGTAAGCAGATAATAAATAAGGCTTTATATGTTTTGATATGTTTCTGTTGTTTTTAGTTGCCCCAAACCCATATCAAAACCATGGTGGGCTTAGTTGATAATTTGGGATCATATCATGGTGAAGCTAGCTTTTTGTTTTGAGGGTCTTTTCTCTCATAACTCCTTTTATATTTGTCCTCTTACCTTACATTTTCTCCTTCCTTTACCATCATTATCATTTAATTGTATTCTTTTTTCTTTTTTTTTTATTTTATTGTTGTTGTATTACATCCATCCCCTTTTTTCTCCCCTCTGTCCCCCTCCCCACCCACCCATTCCCCCCAAAGTCAATCCCACCTGTTGTCCATGTCCATGGTTCCTTTATACTAGGTTCTTGTCTAAACTGCTCCCTCATTGTAGTCTTGACTTTATTTCTTTTGCTGCATGAAAATCTATTTCACATACCATTAAATCCTACATGAGAATGTAATATTGTACAATATACTTGCTTTAAAAAGAGTGCCTTATTTATTTCTTCACCAGCAAGGATGAAAACATGCCCAGTCTCTGTGATAAATATTGACGTGTGTAGATACCGTTTTTTAAATCTGAAGACTATGCTCTCCCCTGTATCATCCTGTACACAAATCACACTGCCAAATGAAGATGTAGGTTAAAAAAGAAAGAGAGCAAAAAGGGGATGGATGTAATACAACAACAATAAAATTAAATTAAAAAAAAAGAAAAAACTTGTATACACATGCCCCAATTTCCCACTTTTTTTTCAGGGTCCATGACCCTCATTTACTACCCTGTCCCCTTTGCTCTGTGAGTACTTCTATGACTGGGTGGCCCTCTGGGGACCATGGGAACTAGCCGGGCTCTCTGTCCTTTCCGATCCACCTTAAGTACCATCTCCTCAAGGCTGAGCCTTCCCAGTTCCTCTCAAAGGGTCAACCAACTATCATCCTTGGTGTTGTGGGGGGATGAGTTAGTGACAATGAACTATTTCAAAATGGTTCTTTTGGAAGGTGAGACTTTTTACTCCCAAGTGAGAGAGAAAGATGATGTTAGTACTGAGGGAATATTTGGCCTTTTTGTCTTCGTAAGAGGTGACCTTTTATTTCATCTATGTATAATTCTGCTCCTGCCAAAAGAAAGTTTCTACCTACTCTTTACATGTTCTTTGTTAATGTTTGCTATAGGAAAAGGGAAGACCCATAGACCTCATTGGAAAATCAGGGGAGATGATTGATCCAATAGGCAACACAGGCAAAATCTTAGTTCAGAGGGTTCAAATAGAAACATGGAGAATGTTCCCTGTGAGGCCCCAGAGGCCTCTCTTGAAGCTGTGAGGTTCAAAGAGAAACACACCAGGGGTTCCTCTACAGCTAATAAGGTTGCTCCCTACCCAGGTTTCCAAAGCATATTCCATTCGCTTAAGCAAGAAGTGTCTGTGTAGAAAGCACAGGCACTAGCACTAAGGAGAAGGTCAGATGTCTCCTGCCACTGGGGTTGCTGAATCTGTAATGAAGCTCTTTTCTTCATGTCCTTAGCAGGCAGCGTTTTCATGTCCTAGATATTCCCAAGTTCTGAGAAAGGTAGAATTTTCAGCAGCTAGTACACATGTGAACACTAGGACCTGTCCTTGTTTCTTGGGTTTTGTCTTCAGTGCCTTCAGCCTCAGAGCTGCCAGGAACTTTATACTTGCCCTTTTTTCTAGTCTTGAAACCACTCTTCTGAAAAGACCTAACGCAAACTTGACTGCCAGGGAGATATTTGCATTTCATAGAACACAAAGCCCTGAGAGTGACTCTTCAGTGCAGGGTCAGGGATCTTTCCCAACCACTCTGCAGTCACACCACCTTGGGCTGCAGGTTGCTACCTACTCCTCCAGTCATGCCCCATGGTGCAATGATAACAACAATTAATGACAGTCATTTATATTCCAGGGGCAATGCTAAGAGCTTTGCAAATGCTGCCTCATCTAATCATGATACAGAGGAGAGTGCCCTTACCAAAAAGGTGTTACAAACTGTCCTCCAAATGGGCTTTAAAGAAACAAATGAACATGTTGGAAGCCACGTATTGTTTCCTTTATATTTATAAGAACAATCAGTATTTACCGACAGTCATTAGTGTATAATCTAAAAAATAACCAGTTTTCACAGCTCAAACTTACCCAGTTTTAAATCTTATGATTAACTATTAAAAAGCACTTCCATGGCCCTGGCTGGTAGCACAGTGGATAAGGCGCCGGCCTGCGAACCCAAAGGTTGCAGGTTCGATTCCCCAGTCAGGGCACATAACCAGGTTGCAAACCAGGTCTCCAGTCAGGTCTGTGGCTGGAGGCAGGTGAAAAGCAACCATACATTGATGTCTCTCTCCCTCCCTGCCTCTCTTCCCCTCTTTCTAAAAATAATTAAATAAAATCTTTAAATAAAAAAAAAAAAAAAAAGCATTTCCAAAAACAAAGTAATAGAAACGAGTCCCCCTCTTCCCGGTGATGCTGTCATCATCCAATCTTTCCTGCTCTACCAAGAAGCAGTTAAGTTTTTACTAGTTTTCCTGCTCTAAACTATTGCAGCATCTGGTGTTTATTCTTTATCTTTCATCATATCATTTTTAATGCCATCTGGTAGGCACAGACTGATTAAGATTAGTGTTGAGTGGGCATTAACCAACAATTATTTATTTATCTACTCTGGGACTGAAACTCAGTTTACCAGTGATTCGTGCTCATCCTGTTCGACCTCAGCTGTTACTGTAGAAGACACACTGACTTTACAAAACAACCTACTCTGCTTATAAGTCACTGCTTTGGGGCAGCTGTATGAATTATAATTTACAATCTAGAAATGAGTTGGTGTAACATTGATTAAAATTAGTTACCAAAGATCTTTTATCTTTTTGATGGACTAATTGAAGATCAAATGCTCAATTAAGACCTGAGACAAATTTCTTAAAGGGAATATTATTTTCTGCCCTGGAGAGGTTGCAAGGGTAAAGCTAATCACTGAATGATTTCAGTCACCTAAAAGCAGCCCCTCTCTCTTCTTCAGCCTAACCATATTGATTGTCCTAAATAGGAATTATTGATGCATAAACAATAGAACTAAACAAAACAAAAAATAATTTGGCCAAGCACTAATTTAGAATTGCAATGAAGAGCTACTATTTGGAGTTGAAATTTAAAAACCAATCAGCCTCAAAGTAAAAATAAAGAAAATAAGCAATTTTTTTGAAGTTGTGTGTGTGTGTGTGTTTTTTTTTTTGTTTTGTTTTGTTTTGTTTTGTTTTTTAAAGATTTTATTTCATTATTTTTAGAAAGAGGGGAAGGGAGAGAGGCAGAGAGGGAGAGAGATATCAATGTATGGTTGCCTTTCACCTGCCTCCAGCCACAGACCTGACTGGAGACCTGGTTTGCAACCTGGTTATGTGCCCTGGCTGGGGAATCGAACCTGCGACCTTTGGGTTCGCAGGCTGGCGCCTTAACCACTGTGCTACCAGCCAGGGCTGTTTTTTTTTTTTATTTTTTAATAGACAAATTAAATAGAGGACACCAGTAGAGCAAAGGACTATTCTAAATACAAAAAACTGTTGATAAAAATCTAACATTTTCAATTAAGCTAAAAATTTGTTAGCTTATCTAAGATGGCTTTGGAATCGCCCTACTGCCCAGAATTCTTTTTCAAGGAGGGATGATTAAACCACTGCTTGGTTGAAAATGGACTTTGTAACAGATACTCTGATTCTGCCTCTGTTTAAACCCAACTGTTAATAAAATTGTTAAAGGACTAGAATCCTTATTATTTCTACCACCCTAAAAATTAAATTAGGGCCTACTTTAAAAGGAAAATATGCCTATTCTGAGTGTATTAGTAAGGTAGTTAATGGGTTAAAAGGGCAAAGTGTGGGTTGAGAATACAATTCTGAAAGTTCAGAATGTTGTGTTGAACTCCCATCCTCAAGTAGGTTTCTATTTCCTGCTCAATTTCATCACCTGTTCTTGATAAAATGATTTTGTCATCCCTATTACAAATGGGAAGGCTAGCAAAGCTGGGAGTAAGAGACTGATACAAAAGAAATGGGTAATGCAAAGAATATCCATCCACTTTTCTCTTGGACACAGTAGAACAAACTGACAACAGGTGAATGTCAAGGATGGTTTCATTGTCTGATTCAGCAGCAGTTTAGCACTTAGGCCAAAGTTCCAGCATAATCCTGACCTTTCAAACTGCATGACAACCAGAGTGTTCCAGATTAATACTTTTCACTAGTCATTTTTAGAAGAAATGAAATGTGCTGCCAGTATTTTGTCATTATGCCCTGACTAATGTCCACACACAGCACACATCTCCCATGGCACCTTGTGCTTGGGTTTCTGGCTTTAATCTACTGGTTTCTTTATCTGATGACAACATCGTGTCATAGTGCATATGTTGAATTTCTTCTCTCCCCACGTCGTCCTCCTGTTCCATCCTAAAAAGTAGTAAGTTGTGCTGATTTTTTCATCCTCTAGATTAGTTACTGTCATTATCAATAGACTTTCTAATACATTATAACTCTTAACTAGGCTCCTTAAACAAGTAGGTTGGAAAGCTATTGTCAATTCAAATATAATTTCTTAATTTTGTAATCAATGATGGGCATTAGCTGAAGTATAACTATACCAAAAGCTAAATTAGAACATAACTTTGAGATTTTGTAAGTTACGGTTTATTTTTATTTTGTTTCCAAAGTCTAGATAGTAACCAAGTTGCATAATACACTCTTCAATCAGAGGTACTTGAAAGTGAGTGTCAATTCGTTGAGCTCAACTTTGTAGCTTGAAATTATAAAATTCAGCATACTTGGAAATGCAATTTTTGGATGGGTTTTCTTTAGTAGCAGCTACTCATAATGGCCTGTGATCAAGGTAAAATCATTAGCACATAAGTACTGAACTGCTATATAAATAAGGGTAGTTCTTGGACTTCTAATTGTCTTCCCTACTAAACCTTCATGTCAAAATAAATTGTCTTAGGAAATAGTAAGTGCATTTAATTTTATGTAGATATAAATTACATTAATTGCAAGTGTCTTTTTTTATCATTTGTAAACTAATCTCTCTCAGCTTCTTTTAAAAATCCTCACCCAAGAGAGGAAAGGAAAGAGAGACACACTGATATGAGAGAAAGATCGACTGGTTGTCTCTCGTATGCCCCCAGACTGGGGACATATGCACAGGGATTAGGGATCAAACCCACAACCTATGTTGTGCCCTGACCGGGAATTGAACCTGCAGCCTTTTGATTACAGGACAATGTGCCAACCGAGTGAGCCACACCAGGTGGGGCTTTCTCTTAGCTTTTTGTATGAATTTGAAAATATCCCTGCACTAAGCAATTAATAAAAGGGGATTCTTAGATTAGTGGCTTGAGTATGGACCATCCTCAAGGTTACTGTTAGAAGTCAGAATTTAAACTTGAGTAACTTCAATCTCTCTTCAGGTTCTCCAATGACAATTTGCTTCAAAAGATAGCTTGCTCTTTTGAGATAAGTAATTAACATCATTTGGAAGAATTGAGCTGTCTTAATATAATCAGTGTGATTTTTAATACATACCAGACCTCAAAATCTGCTGTTACAATCCATATTTCATAATTAGGTTACCATAGCTGCTCTCCTTTGACAATGAACACCTCCACGTGGAATCACAGAGAAGTAGGAACAAACCAGTAATAAAGTGATTTGTCCACTTGCCTTTCTCTTCCTTTCCATCCCCAGGAATGATTTCTGGCCCAGTTGTGTCTAGATATTGAACCTTGTCTTCTTCCCTGTGTTTTCCTGTCTGTTTTTACAGTGTTTCAAGGTAAATGATGATTAAGTCAGTGAATATTCATGCCATGGGCTGTCTTTATCCCCACCTGACTTACTGTGTGTCAGGCTTCTGCAGTGCTCCGTCTCCTAAGCCAGTCTGTCCTGTACTCACCTCATTTTTGAAAACTCTGAGAACACAATCAACAGTTCTATCATCCTTGCATCATGCAAATAACATAGAACGCTGATGCTTCAAATCCTCTCTGCTTCCCTCAGGTTAGGTACAGTAAAATATCAAAATAATCATAAGCCCTAAATGAAAAATTTCTTTAAAAAATTGTCATTTCACACCAGTGGTTTGGGGGTCTCCAGGTGGCCACCATGGTGGTTTACGGAGGCCGCAAGGTTGACCTCAGTAACTATGGGAGCACTTATACATGAGAAGGACCACGGAACAGCACATATCCAAGGTGGAAGTCCAGGTCAAACATAGCAGGATGACCTCCCTGAGCACCAAGAGTGTCAGCTGTACCTGAGGTGATCCCAGCAGCAGCAGGTACCTATGCTGGACTTCCAGGCAGAACTGACTCAGGTTTTTCTAGGTGATTCACCCAGAGGTGGTTAAAGCAGTCTTGGGAGCTGATTCCAAGCCAAAAACTACTCTCCACCTACTGTTTCAAGCTTCTGCCCCAGCTTGTGTTGTTTGTAGCAGAACCTGCATCATACCTTTATCTGTAGCCTTCCCGTAGGTCTTAAGGATCCTGAAACTTTACTTTGGACATTGGATTTGGTGGAACATTAATCATGACTGTGGGAAAGAGCGGTAAGATGCTGCAGCACATGGACTCTAGGATAAGGTGCATCCTGCAAGACAGCTGGATCTTCATCGGCACCTTGAAGCCTTTTGACAAGCATATGAACTTGATCCTTGGTGATTGTGATGAGTTCAGGAAGATCAGGTTAAAGAATGTGAAGCACCCAGTGTGAAGAGAATCGGGTCTTGGGTGCTGCTAAGTGGGGAGAACTTGGTTTTTATGACTATGGAGGGACCTCCCCACAAAGATACTGGCATCATTCATGTACCATTGGCAAGAGCCGCAAAAAGCCCTGGGGTTGGCAGGGCCATGACCAGAGGAGTCCCAGCTGATGTTCCAATTCCACAGGCTCCTGCGGGATTAGCAAGCCTGGTCCAAGAGGTAGTGGGACCCTCTCAGGAAGTAATGACTCCTCAGGGACAAGGTGCTGTTGCAGCTGCCCTGTGGCAGCAACTATCAGCATTGCTGGAGCCCCAACTCAGTACCCACCAGGTTGGAGGCTCCCCCTGCCATACCTATGGGCTGGGCAACTTGACCTCCAGGCATTATGGCACCTCAACCTGGTATGAGAACACCCAAGAGGCCACCAATTGGGCTTTCCCCTGCTCAGGGATCACCGATAGGCATGCCTCCTCCAGGAATGAGGACCCCTCCACCAGGAATCAGCGGTCCACCTCCCCCAAGAATGCATCCACCAAGACCCTAGGATACTATTGGTCCTTAGCCAGTCTGCCTGCATTGTGTCTTGTGAAACTATATAGAGTGTTTATGAGCTTCTGTCTCCTCTTTGCATCTTTAATATTTGCTAATAAATTCATAGAGCAATTAAAATGAAAAAAATTTTAATAAAAAAATATTGTCATTTCAGAGATTTTAAAATGTACTATGGTGAAAAGTAATTTTGCACATTGTGGCGTTAGAACTCTGCCTCATAGTCTAACTCTATGATTTCAGGTTTTCAATTTTAACACTTTGTTTTATCCCTAGCTCTTGTGGTAGCTGTTCTGCGCTTCATACAACTGAAACCAAAGGTTTTAAACCCATGGCTGAATATTAGTGGATTGGTGGCATTGTGTCTGGCTTCCTTTGGAATGACCTTACTTGGTAATTTTCAGGTACTTCATTTGACCTTTTTCACCTCCATCTCACACTTCACCTATATGATTATCATAGCCACTGAGGGACAGTCACCGTATGGCCCATATCAGCCTGCATAAATCTTGAAAAACATTGCTAGTAGTGGTTCCTAATATGCACAAGTTCTTCAGCAGTTGGCCCTTATGATCTGTCATCCTAGTCTACCTAGGTTTGCATTGCACACATGAAGGTGCTCACAGTGCATTGGAAATACAGCATGGCTACTGGGGGGAAAAAAGCTACGAAAAGAGTTATATTTTTTTCTTCCTTTCTTTCGAAAATAGTTGTATCTTTTGTACAAAGGATTTCAAAGTGCTTTATAGTTTTGTTTTTATAACAGATTGTATCCCGATGGACCTTTCTGGAGAACTAATAGGATCATTGCCTTTCTATGATTAAACACTGAACATGCTTGTTGGATAAAAGATTGCATTTTAGATTGGCAAACTTGGGTTTGAAAATCCAGAATTTCTCCATAACACCTATGACTTATATAAAGATACATATATCTTCTTCTCAGAAATTTAGAAGCCCAAGGTCACAACATTTAAGAATGATTTCCCTTGCCAATATCATCGTCCAACTCGCCTGAATGACATCATTGGTAAAATAGACAAGGAAACTCCTGCAATGTCACAGCAGTTGCCTGATTTCCCTGCTGCTGTTCCCTCCCCAGCCTCCTCCAAACTATGCTGCTGAACACTTCCCTCTTACAAACAA
This sequence comes from Noctilio leporinus, assembly GCA_004026585.1. NCBI lineage: Eukaryota > Metazoa > Chordata > Mammalia > Chiroptera > Noctilionidae > Noctilio > Noctilio leporinus. The sequence continues at coordinate 60,240 of PVIW01005287.1, read as the reverse complement.
GCACCTGGTCCTGGACACCCTCTCTCTTTTATTGAGTGAAATCCGTATGGCATAACATGCAAGAAAATATGATAGTGATTCTCAGAGTGCCTCCTGCCCTAACCTTCAGTCTTGATCGTTCATTAAGCTGGGGTTGTTTAGCAGAGAGGCACTCTCACCAATTCCTCTTAACTATTCTAGGTCTCATCCCATATCAAGCATTCATGTTGACTAGGATAATGAATTATCAGGACAATTTTTGAGAGTTTATCCTGTGAGACCCCAAAATGCAGGGCACAGACATTTTTACTGAGATTGTGGTGGGAGTCTGCCCCTCACTTGCTGCAGGTGCTAGCATGTTGTAAATGCTCAATAACCATCATGTCTTTTAAGTATGATTTGGATGAACGTCAGTAGACATTTTGCTCTTCATTAAAATCCTAGGAGAAACCCAGAGATTAGGTTGTTTCAGTGAATCACAAATAGTCAAAGCCATGAGGGATGACATATGAGAAACACTTTCTGGAATATCTACAGAGCATACACAGGAAATAACCAATTGGTTGTCTGTGGAGAAACCAGGTGGCCAGTATATGGGATGAGAGACAGACTTTTCAATCTATACTTTTTATCATTTTTTAGATGTTAGAACCATGTAACTATATTATCTGTTTAAAAAATTAGGTTAAAATAATAAATGAAGAGAGTTTAGAAAACTGGTTTTCTAGAAGTAATATTTACTTGAGGAAGCAATACTTAAAAGTGAATTTTGAAAATATGTCTTTTGAACTATGAGAGAAGAAGTAGCTTCTTCCAAAAGAGGTGGGGGAAAATCCTGTAACAAAAAGAAAAAATTTAAAGATGTAAAAGGAGTGCTGACTGGTGTGGCTCAGTGGATTGAGCGCCAGCCTGTGAACCAAAAGGTTACCAGTTTGATTCCCAGTTTCCAGTCAGGGCACATGCCTGGTTGCAGGCCAGGTCCCCAGTTGGGAGGGTGCGAAAGGCAACAGGTTGATGTTTCTCTGTACGTTGATGTTTTTCTCCCTCTCTTTCTTCCTCTCTTTCTCTTTCTCTGAAAATAAATTTTTAAAAAATATTTTTAAAAAGAACCTTGTATTTTAAAAAATATTAAAGGAAAATAGTATTGATTTGATACAACCATTATCCACAGCAATGTCAAACTATAAAACATCTGAAGACAATGACAATTCAAAAAAATGTCTTCACCATATTTTGAAAGCCACCTCTTTAAAATAGATTTTATTTTCCTAAATATTTATTTTTTAATTATGCAATTACTAAAGGTATTTTAAGTGATAAATAAATGTTTTAAATTAGGGGGTAATGATTTGAGGAGTTTATATCTCTAACACCCAATTGAAATAACCCAAGTGGGTCTTTTTTAATCCCTTAACTCTTTATCAACTCTGTAACCAGGAATCTTCCAACACTCTTGTCCTTTAATAGGTCTACAGATATGGCAAAAGCTCATAGGTGGCAGTTTTACTATAATAAAACAAAACAAAATCCCATTAACAATGATTGGTCATACTCAATGGACAGACCAGTTTTGTAGGAATAATGAACAGCCCAAGTGTTATTAGTCATCCATGCCAATGAAATGTTGACCTGTTCAGAATTGGTCTTCCTTAATCAGTAAATACATAGCCAGATCCCAGGTCTTATTTCTTAATCTAGAAAATATAAAGTGTGGGGTGTATGTTTATAGAAACTCCAACATTTCTCTTTTTTGTGTGTGTAACTTTCTTGCTTTTTTCTTTTACTTTCCCATAAAGCTTTTCTGGAAAATAAATTCAAGGACTAGATTATCTCTATTTTGGAGATAATCTCCAAAATATATATATATAAAACTATTTTATAGTTTTTCTAAACAAATGTTTTGAGATTTGGAGGTACTATTTCTTTTCCTTCTTCCTGTCAGAGTTCAAACCAACTGAGAACTGACACAAGCTGCCGGTGGAAATGAAAGACCCTAATCTGCCTAAAATTCATTATTTCATTATTGGGATAGTCTTTACCTATTTTTTTCTCCCTCACATATTCCATTGGCTTTTATGTCTTTTCTAAATGGGCCTCCATATACCATTATCTCTTCATCCCTTAGCTCACGAAAGATGAAGAAATCCATAATGTCGGAACCTCCTTGACCTTTGGATTTGGCACATTGACATGCTGGATCCAGGCTGCGTTGACACTCAAAGTCAACATCAAGAATGAAGGACGGAAAGTTGGAATTCCACGAGTTATTCTCTCCGCATTTATCACTCTCTGTGTGGTCCTCTGTATCCTTTGAATGTGAAAAGGTTCTTAGCCAATGAGATTAAAACACACATAACTCATCTATGTATAAAATGAGAAATTGCAATTCCAGATTGGTTAGGATAGATAGATCACTTCAGAATTTTAGATAAAATGGAAAAGTAAATGAATATAAAAACAAAAACTCTCAGACTATTTTTCACACCAAAGAGGAGAAATAAAAATAAGCTTTCAAGAGTGTTTCAATCTGTAGAAATGGTGTCATACATTCTCCTAATCACTAATGATGTAACAATTTCCCTTTATGAAAAACATATAATGCATAACCAAAAGAGAATTATGATTTCTCTCCTCCATCTCAAAAAAATTTTGTGACTTATTTAATGGTCCTATTATAACTTACTAACTCTAATATAAATTTCAAGGGACAAATACATTTATATCTTTCAGGAAAATCAGCTTTTCTGAAAGACAAATTCAAGAATTAGATTACCAAAACAAATACCATATGATTTCACTAATGGGTGGAATCTAATGAACAATCTTAACTAACAAGCAAAACAGACAGATTCATAGATAGAAGATGACACCTAGTGGGGGATTAGGGAATAGAAGTTTCTAGCAAAAAGGAAAAAGGACTGGGAGGTATGGACAGCAGTGTGGTGATTGCTGTGGTGGTGAGAGAGAGGTATAAGGGGACAAAATGGTAATGGAAAAAAGATACAATAAAGATTAAATTTTTTAAAAAAGAAAAAGAATATGATTACCATTGAATGTATAGTTTTGCCAAAAATGGAAGTTTTGAGGTGCTGTGTATTTCCCTTCCTCCCTCAGAGTTTAAACCAGTGGAGAGCAGACACAAGCCAGACTCAGGAATGAAGAAATCAGCCTTCACTCCTGGTAAATTTGGAAAGGAAAATGCAGCAGGCCTCCTTATCTCACACCCTGGAATTCAGCTTTTCTACCCAGTAACAAGTAGAGAAATCAGGGAAAGGAAGAGGAGAGCACTTACCTCAACCCCACACAGATTCCAGAGAGAGAGGCTAGTCTAGGATAGAACACAGTGGCTGCATCTGCTGGTGGCATGGCCTAATGGAGACCAGCCAGTTCCAATCCCACCAATCTGATTGCTCACTCATTTCATTGCTCACTCATTCCAAGGGGTGGGCGGGTAGTGATGATGAATGTTCACTTCCATAGGTCCCCTAAGAAAACCAGGACAACCAGGGTTCCTAGATGGTAGACTATATATGGGAACACAATTACACATTTTGAATCATGTAATAGTATTTTTTAGGCACTTAAAATGTGCTAGGTGATAGCTTATGTACTTTAGACGTATATTTACCCAAGATCATGCACAGTATTTGGTGATTTTGATTTAATGTCAACCTCAATTCTTGCACTCTTTTTTTTTTTTTTTTAAGATTTTATTATTTTTCAGAGAGAGGGGAAAGGAGAGAGGGAGAGAGACATCAATGTGTGGTTGCCTTTCACCTGCCTCCAGCTGTGGATCTGGCTGGAGACCTGGTTTGCAACCTGGTTATGTGCCTTGGCTGGGGAATCGAACCAGCGACCTTTGGGTTTGGAGGCTGGTGCCTTATTCGCTGTGCTACCCAGCCAGGGCATGCTTTGGCAATATTTTGAACCCTCAGTCAGAAGAGTGTGTACAGAATTTAAATTATTTTGAGTTTTGAACTTATACCAAGCAATTCTGATCCATATTATTTCTGAACATGGAACCATTTCTTGGTTCCCAGGTGAATGGATCCAGTCGAATCTGGAGACCAAAGTTCAGCTGAAGTAGTTTCACATACTGTCTGAAAATTTCTCAAGATCTTAACTCTAAGTTCTGAAGATAGAACTAACTCTAAGGGGGCATTTCTGATTTTTCTTTTTGTTTTTTAATTTTTATTTATTGTAGAGAGAGCAACGTTGATTTGTTGTTTCACTTACATACGCATTCATTGTTGCTTCTTGTATGTGCCCTGACCTGGGATTTAACCCACAATGTTGGCTTATCAGGATGATGCTCTAACAAACTTAGCTACCCATCCAGGGCCTGATTTTTCTAAATAAATGTGTTTAGTACTTGGCCTCCCATCTTTTCCCTAAAGCATGCTATGAGCCATTCTCAATACATACTCCATATACAGGCATAGGAGTCTTATATGTGTTTTTCTTTTTAAGAGAATTTTGTGGTTTTTTAATTTTTTTATTTATTATTTTTCAAAGAGAGAGGAAGGGAGAGAGGGAGAGAGACTTCAATGTATGGTTGCCTTTCACCTGCCTCCAGCTACAAACCTGGCTGGAGACCTGGCTTTCAACCTGGTTGTGTGCGCCCTGGCTGGGAACTGAACCAGAGACCTTTAGGTTCACAGGCCGGCACCTTATCCACTGGGCCACCAGCCAGGGCTATGTGTTTTTCTTAATTGTCTGTTTTCACTTAGTCACAAGTTTAAGTATGACACCAGGAATGAAATTAACCTATGTAGTATTGTCTGAAGGACAATAGTGGAAACTGGACCAGAAAAGGAGATGGACCATTTAGATAGTATTAATAGCACTGCAGAGAAAAATGAGCTTATGTGGAAGTGATTAGTGATTTCATAGGTTCAAAATTATTTCTGCAGATAGAATGATGACTGTAAATTCACAGTCACTTGATATTTTTAAAAGACAACTTTATTTTCTGGCCAACTACTAACTTTGAAATTGTGACTCTTGCTAATTTCACAGTTCATTGGGTGGCCGTATAGTGGTTGAGTGCAAGGCCTGGGAGTCAAAGTGCTTGTGTTTGAATCCCAGACTCACCAGTTAACATATGAGTGACCTCAGGCAACTTATCCCCTTTGCCTCAGTTTCCCTGTTTTTAAATGAACTGATGATAATAGTACTGTTGCAAGGATTGCATTAGGTTTTCTGTGAAAGCACCTAGACACATATCTGGCACAAAGTAAGAGCCTGATACTGTTGTGAAGTGTTATTCATGTAGATGTTCATGTTCAGCAAGTTCTGTCAAGCTAACTCTTGTTAGTGAGAGACAGAGCCAGACTTTTCTGTCTCTGGCCAGAAAAGAGCCCCTTTTTCAGGTGGCTGATGGGGGTTCATTCCTTGACTTCTCCTCCCCAGACTTCATCCTCATGTCCCAAGGGATCCACATGTACGCAGCCAGGGTCCAGTGGGGCCTGGTAATGTGCTTTCTGTCTTACTTTGGCACGTTTGCTGTGGAGTTCCGGCATTACCGTTACGAGATAGTTTGTTCTGAGTACCAGGAGAATTTCCTAAGCTTCTCAGAAAACCTGTCTGAAGCTTCTGAATATCAAACTGACCAGGTGTAACCTGTCAGTTTTTCCTTGCTGGTGAGGTGGGTGTGGTAGTGGGGGAGGGGCCAGGACACACCCACTAGACTTGATACATAACCTCATGGCACATTTTACACACACCCTCGCGCCTGCACACATACATTTGTGGCCACATTTCCCAAATGAGCTTTTCAGGGCAAGTTACTTCTTTAACAAAAAAGCACAAGCCCTTATGTATTGAAATACACACTGTTACACTGAAATATATGCACGACAGAACAAAAAGCTTGTGCATGATCACCTGTCTGTTCCTAGTATCCCTGCTCTTCTCATTCTCTTCACATATTCCAGATGTTGAGATCACCCTATCATGGGGTAGAGCAGGCCAAATGTAACATAAGAATAATGTCAACTCCCAAAGTTGCCTTCAGATCCAAAGGGCTTGGAACCAGCCTATGAGGAAGTTCTGAATCTGGCACTAATACTCTTGAGTATATAGGTATGATCTAACTGTGTGGAGATGTGACCCTGGTAACCTGTGAAAAAGTGTGGGATCAAGGATAGAACTTTCCCACAAAAACTCCATCATTGTTCAGTAGTTGGCCGTGAAGATACAGTGAAAGTGGAATATGCTACAAACTGTGAGTGAGAGTGAAGCCCACCACCATGGTTCGGACTTGACTGTGACTGAGAAATGTTTCCAAATATGATTATTTGTGGTCTGCAAGGCATGAAATAAGATTGGGAAGTGAGGGTGCGGTTTCATTGTTGCTTTTATAGTATGTTATGTAGTTTTTGTTTTATATTTCATGGCTTGTCGTCTTTTTTAAAAGTAACTACCAAGGGTCTCTGGAGGCTTCATGGACAAAGATGTAGGCCAAATGCAAAAGATGAGCTTGCTTTTGGTTCAGTCGTGATAAAAGAAAAAGAAAAAAAGGTGATCTGCAGGCTTAATTTGCTGCTTTTATGTTTGCAACTAAGGAAATGTTCACAAAACAGGACAAAGAAACATGTGGAGGTAATAAACAGAGGTCCTGTTGGACATTTATTAAAGGTAGTTTTCAAGCATTTTCTTGCAAGTCCAAGTCAAGGGAGAGTTTCTTAATATGTGTCTATAGCTCAAAGTTAGTATTGGGGTGGAGAGGATTAAGGGCTTTTCATATTTGGAATTTGTAGAAGCCAATTAAAAGCTTATCATCAGCCCAAAACAAATTGTCACAGCTGTCTATCATGTAGTCCCACCTGCTCAGAGTACAGAACTCAAACTGTAGGGCTGGGCTTCAAGGCTGTGCTTAATGAAGAAGAGTAGATTTCTGAATTCAACATGTGTTGAAGTAGGCCACGTTGACACGTCATCTGGGAGTGCACTTTGTTCCATAAATTCCCAAATTGACTTTATAGGAGCCTGGGCTTTCATGGAATATAATGTGAAAAACGTTGTTTTTTTAAATTCAACCCAGACTCAACTTCTTGAGAAGTGGGGGGGAGGGGGGGTCAACTTTTCATCCCTGTATTTATCTCCACTTCCTACACAGTGCCTGGCACATAATAGGTGCTCAACAAACATCTGTTGAATAGAATTATTGTTAATTTAATAGTAGGAGAAAGGAGTGACAGAGACAGGATCAAAGACAAGCGAGAGAATGGAAGATGACTATTTCAAGGAAGGCATGAACGGAAGAAATCATGAATGAGGTTCAGATGGGAGAGTGAGAATACTTATAAGTAAACTTGTGAGGAAAATAATCAAGCAGAGAATATTCTATTAAAAAGGTATCTTACTGTAAATAATCCATATTTACTACTTTAGAATACTGCTTTTGGGTTTTTCTTTCATTTTTATGTTTTAAAATTTTTATCAGAGAACAAAGATTTGTGAAGTTCTTTGTTACTCTGTACAATCCAGATTAAACAGCTTTTGGTGATGCACTGTACACTTTCTTAAGAGCATATCTTATAATAGCACATTTTAGCAGAATCAAGCAATGACTGACATTATTCATTGGGGTCTGACCACTAAATAAAACTGTTTTATGCAAAATTGTGATTGTTTTTTACATTAACAGCTCTAATATTGAAGCATGTATAAACTCAGTGAGAAAGTATGTTGAAAATGAAGTTCAGTTGTGTTGGTAACATATTTCTAGGGTGTTGACCAACAACAACAACCAGTTCTCTGTATATACCCCCATTAGATGTCCTCCAGTTCACTTCTGACACTAACAACCCAGGGTTATTGTCAGACCCCACAGCTTTAACAGGATCCCACAAGACTGCCCACAGTACAGATGCCAGCTACCAGTGTTGGGTCCCAGGTTACCCACCCATCTAACTTGGTTATAAAATTCGGGAGTCTGTACCACTCCCTTCATTTTTAAGTTCGATAATTTGCTAGACTGGCTCATAGAACTAAAGAAAACACTTCCATTTGCCTGGTTATTATAAAGGATGTAACGAGAACAACCAAATGGAAGAGATGCGTAGAGCATGGAAGAGGGAGGGACTCAGGGGCAAGCCATTCTCCCGGCACTTTGAAGTGTTCCGCAGCCCAGAAGCTCTCTGAATCTCACTCTTGAAGAGCTTATAGCTCTCAATCCCCAACACCCTTCCACACAGCCTTGGGGGATAGGGGGTGGTCAGGAGGTCTAATCACTAGGCTTTTCATTGCCCAGCGCCACCCTAAGTGACCTCATTAGCATAAACTCGGGCTCATTATAAATAACAGAATACACTCATCAGGAAATTTCAAGAGCCTTAGATTTGTAGCAGAAACTGAGGACAAAGACCAAATGTATTTTTGTATTGCACCACACGTAAACGAAGATGAAAATTACAGAACTTCCTGGGAGTTAAGAACCACAACTGTCTTCTCTAAGAGGCTGAGACTAGGGAATCTGCATTTGGAAGGAGCAGCCCTGGGAGGTCTGATGCAAATGTCCCAGATGTCCCAGAGGACAAAATCCAAAATACACGAAACTTTGTTTCCGGTAGTCCAGCTAACTCTCCTAAAGAAACGTTCCCCTAGTATAAAGGAACCATGGGCATGGACAACAGGTGGGATTGACTTTGCGGGGAATGAGTGGGTGGGGAGGGGGACAGAGGGGAGCAAAAAGGGGATGGATGTAATACAACAATAAAATTAAAAAAAAAGAAAAGAAAAGAAAAGTTCCCCTCCTGGTTAAAAGTCTGTTTTTTAATGTTAACATTTTAAAGGTTCCATCATTTTTTATTTAACGAAAAACTGACAGTGAAGTAAAGTTTTATTACCCGTGTTACTGATTCACTTCTCTTTGCCCTGGTAGGGGAAAGTAAAACCTTTGTATCCTGAAATGTATAATCTATTGGTTATAATGGAGTTGGAACACAACTGTTGATTTTTGTCCTTATGCATTGTGTCAGGATAGGTTGGGTCTTTCCACCCCAAGATAAAGCTAATAAAATTTAAGTTCCTTTCTCATTCTAGATAGCTACCCAGAGCTTGCAAGATGGTGTTGCTCATCGCTATGACTCGGACCCTGGCTGATAGAGGCATCATCTCAACATGTGCTTCCATAATCACTGACAGCCAAGAAAATACGGCAGGCTGCTCACCAATTCTTAAAGCTTCTGCTGAGAAGTGCCATCACTTAGCTTACCTTTCATTGGCTTGGGCAAATCATATAGCCGTATCTGAGAGTGGTACTGCTACCATCTGCCCAGAATGGGAGAAACATTTGTGAATAGCCTAGTGACCACCACACCCTTCAAAGGAAGTGTTTCAGACTAGCTCCTTGCTGGAGAAGCAAAGATCTTTGTATCAGCATAAAGTATACTTTGATTTCTTCCATTTTTAAAAAGGAAAAAGCCCCTATTTGCTGTCTCCCATCCCTCTCTCGTAATTCTCTCTTGACTCCACTCATGCTCTTGCTCCTGCCACTTCACTGGAACAGCGCTACTCAAATTCTCCAAAGACCTTGTAATATTATATCCAGTGGTTAGTCCTTTTAGTACCTTATCTTGACCCATAAACAACACTTCACAATTTGATTACCCCCTCCCCATCACCCTGCTTAAAATCCATTTTCTTCACTTGGCTTCCAGAGCATTCTACCCTCTTAATCTGCCTCCTGTTTTGCCACCTGCTTCTCAATCTCCACTCCTTTGCAGGGCCATCTCCCTGGCATCCCAATATTGGAGTGCCCAGTGACTCAATCCTTGCAGATCTTCTTTCCTATCTACACTCACTCTTCTGGTAGCCTCATCCAGTCATCTAGCTTTACATACAGGTAACCCCGTATAACATGGATGTTAGGTTCCTAAAAAGTGCCATTATGTGAATCCATGTTTTCCAAAACAAAGAACTGGTACAAAAGGGTTAGTTTCCAAAAATTAAAAGAATGTACTATTATATTTTTATAATTAAGAGAACTATCTTTATTAAAGCAATTTTCACCAAAATTATAACATTAATATGTATTAAGTATCTTCTTCATCATCACCACTGAGCACCATTAACCAAGGGTGTTTTCCTTTTAACAAGATATCTTCATCCTCTGAACTTTCTTCAGTATTATCTTGACTTCTCTCCTGTACTTTTTACAAAAATCTGTTATTTTAGATTGCTTGCTTTTAGCTGAGGGATCTTTATAAATTTCATTAATTTCAAATGAGAGATCTTTTGCTCTTAAAAGTTCTTACTATGTTCTGTATTGCTCAGAGATTTCCCTAATTTCGAATGAGATAGTTTTTGCTCCTAAAACTTCTTACTACACTTGGCTATTGTAAATAGTGCCGCTATGAACGTAGGTGTACATAGGTTCTTATGAATTGGTGTTTCAGGATTCTTTGGGTATAGTCCAAGTAGTGGAATTGCTGGATCAAAAGGCAGTTCCATTTTTAGTTTTTAAAGGAAACCCCATACTGTTTTCCACAGTGGCTGCACCAGCCTACATTCCCACCAACAGTGTGTGAGGGTTCCCTTTGCCCTGCATCCTCGCCAACACTTGTTGTTTATTGATTTGTTGATGATTGCCATTCTGACAGATGTGAGGTGGTATCTTATTGCGGTTTTAATTTGCATCTCTCTGATGACTAGTGATGTTGAGCATTCTTTCGTATGCCTCTGGGCCCTTTGTATATCCTCCTCAGTGAGTTGTCTGTTCAGGTCCTTTGCCCATTTTTTAATTGGGCTGTCTGTCTCCCTGCTGTTGAGTCACATGAGTTCTTTATATATTTTGGAGATCAGACCCTTGCCAAGTGCTGGAAACGGCCTAAGTGCCCATCAGTGGATGATTGGATCAAAAAACTTTGGTATATTTACACAATGGAATTCTATATAGCAAAGAAAGAAGGAACTCAGACCCTTTGCAACAACATGGATGGAACTGGAAAGTATTATGCTTAGTGAAATAAGCCAGTCAGTGAAGGACAAATATCATATGATCTCACCCATTACAGGACAATAATGAACAAAACTAACAACAAGCAAAACAGAACCAAATACATGAATACAGTGAATAGGCCTTCAGTGGTCAGGGGGGAGGCAGAGGCAAGGAAGGGGAGTAGCTTAGACAAGAACCTAGTATAAAGGAACCATGGACATGGACAACAGGTGGGATTGGCTTTGGGGGGGAATGGGTGGGTGGGGAGGGGGACAGGGGAGCAAAAAGGGGATGGATGTAATACAACAACAATAAAATTTAAAAAATAAAAAACTAAACTAAAAATGGAACTATCTTTTGATCCAGCGATTTCACTACTTGGACTATACCCAAAGAATCCTGAAATACCAATTCATAAGAACCTATGTACCCCTATGTTCATAGTAGCACTATTTACAATACCCAAGTGCTGGAAACAGCCTAAGTGCCCATCAGTGGATGATTGGATCAAAAAACTTTGGTACATTTACACAATGGAATGCTACACAGCAGAAAGAAGGAACTCCTACCCTTTGCAACAACATGGATGGAACTAGAAAGTACTACGCTTAGTGAAATAAGCCATTTAGTGAAGGATAAATACCATATGATCTCACCCATTACAGGACAATAATGAACAAAACTAACAACAAGCAAAACAGAACCAGATATATGAATACAGTGAATAGGTCCTTCAGTGGTCAAGGTGAAGGGGGTTGGGGGGAGGGGGGAGGCAGAGGCAAGGAAGAGGAGCAGTTTAGACAAGAACCTAGTATAAAGGAACCATGGACATGGACAACAGGTGGGATTGACTTTGGGGGGGAATGGGTGGGCGGGGAGGGGCACAGAGGGGAGCAAAAAGGGGATGGATGTAATACAACAACAATAAAATTAAATTAAAAAAAAAAAAAAA